>QXTE01000171.1:171476-362324 GCA_003942145.1 Platysternon megacephalum
CCCCCCCCCCCCCCCCCCGATAGACCTACGTGCTCACCAAGACCTTTTACGTAGGGTGGCACGTAACATGGACCTCCAAGCAGCGGAGATAGTGGAGTTGGAGGACCCGGTGGTGAGCATCCTTTCAGCTGACGCCTCATCCCGGTTAGCGTTACCCATCATCCGCACCATTCAGGCTAACGCCAAGACAATATGGCAGACCCCTGCCTCTATCCCACCTACTGCCAGAGGGGTGGAGAGGAAATACTTTGTTCCCTCTAAGGAGTATGAATACCTGCATACTCACCCTCAGCCGTGTTCACTGGTGGTGTCCTCAGTGAACGCAAGGGAACGGCATGGTCAACAGGCTGCAGCGCCCAAATCTAAAGACACCAAGTGCTTCGATTTGTTTGGACACATAATTTACTCAGCGGGAGGCCTACAGCTCAGAGCCGCAAACCAACAGGCGCTCTTGAGCCGATATGATTATAACTCATGGAACTCTATGGGTAAATTTAAGGATTTGATTCCCCGAGAGTCCAGGGATGAGTTTGGGGCTTTAGTGGATGAGGGCAAAAAGGTGGCTAGGACCTCCTTACAGGCCTCTCTTGATGTAGCGGACTCTGCTGCTAGGACACTGGCGTCAGGCATAGCTATGCGACGCATCTCCTGGCTTCAGGTGTCTGGCTTACCGCCAGAACTGCAACAGACCCTGCAAGATCTACCATTTGATGGGCAGGGCCTGTTCTCGGACAAAATGGACTCTTGGTTACAGAGCCTAAAAGACTGCAGAACCATCATGCGCTCCCTGGGGATGCATGTCCCAGGAACCCAGCGCAGGCCCTTTAGACCACAGCCTTAAAGGTTCTACCCTCCCCCTCGTCCAAGGCAAGACTTTTACAGAAGACGTGGACGAGGTGGTAGGAGGAGATCCACCAGGCCACCAACGGTCAGACCCAGGGCCCTCCTAAACCATCGTCAGGGCCCAGGCAAAATTTTTGAAGGTGCTCCCGAGGACGGTGTACTAGTCACCACCCAGGATCCTTTCCCTCCATTTCGAGATCGTTTCTCCCGTTTCCACCATGCGTGGTCCCTTATAACTTCAGACCGATGGGTTCTTTGCACGGTGGAAAGGGGATATTCTCCCCAATGTCGTCCCCCCCCCCGCCCTCCTCCCCGTCCCCCTTCAGGGACCCCTCTCACGAGCAACTCCTTATACAGGAGGTCTTTACGCTCCTGTCCATGGGAGCGATCGAGGAGGTTCCATCGGAGCTAAGGGGCAGGGGGTTTTACTCCCGCTATTTCCTAATCCCCAAGGCAAAAGGGGGACTTTGACCCATTTTAGATCTGCGCGGACTCAACAAATTCATGGTAAAGTTGAAGTTCCGCATGGTCTCATTGGGGACCATTATCCCTTTCCTGGAGACTGGTACGCCACCTTCGACATGAAGGACGCGTATTTTCACATAGCAATTTACCCTCCGCACAGGCGCTTCCTTCGCTTTGTGGTAAACCACGATCATTACCAATTTGCCGTCCTTCCCTTTGGGCTGTCCACGGCTCCGAGAGTGTTTACCAAGTGTATGGCCGTCGTGGCAGCCTACCTTTGTCGACAACGGATACAGGTGTTCCCGTATCTCAACGACTGGCTCATTCGGGGCCACACCAAGGAAGAAGTGCAATCCCACGTCCAACTCACCCTGCGCATCTTCCGCAAGCTGGGCGTCTTACTCAACAGAGAGAAGTCAACTCTGGAACCAACCCAGAGAATAGAGTTTATCGGGACAGTCTTAGACTCCAGACTCGCCCGCGCTCTCCTGCCGAACACTCGTTTTCAGACTATCGCAAACATCATCTGCAGCCTCCAAAGCTTCCCGACTTCCACGATAAGGACGTGCCTCGGCCTTCTGGGGCACATGGAGTCGTGCACTTACGTAACCAGGCATGCCAGACTTCGGCTCTGCCCGCTTCAGGCCTGGGTATCAACGGTGTATTGTCCGGGTCGGGACAGCCTGGACATGGTGGTCACAGTTCCGGAGTCCGTCTTGTCCTCTCTCAGCTGGTGGCTGAGCCACATGTCGGTGTGCGAAGGGGTACCATTTCACACCACACAACCTTTCTTATACCTTGTCACAGACGCATCATCTCTGGGCTGGGGTGCCCATATTGGGGAACACCAGACGCAGGGCCTTCGGACCACGTCCGAACGAACTCTGCACATCAATGTACGAGAACTGATGGCAGTACGCCTAGCGTGTCAGGCGTTTCGCGGTCTCCTACATGGCCGTTGTGTGGCAGTCCTCACAGACAACACCACGGCCATGTTCTACATCAACAAGCAAGGAGGAGCCCGGTCATCCCCCCTATACCAGGAGGCCATTCACCTGTGGGAGTTTTGCATTGCGCACTTGATACATTTGATGGCGTCGTTTCTCCCAGGAGTCCAGAACACGCTGGCAGACCGTCTCAGCAGGTCATTCCAAACTCACGAGTGGTCGATTCGCCCAGATATCCACTCCATCTTCCGGAGGTGGGGGTTTCTCCAGCTCGACCTATTCGCCTCAAGCATCAATCGGAAGTGCCAAGTGTTCTGTTCTCTCCAAAGGCGCTCTCAGGGCTCCCTGTCAGACGCTTTCCTACTGCCGTGGAAAGACCAGCTGTTCTACGCCTTCCCTCCATTCCCGCTGGTCCACAGGGACAAGGCACGCATGATTCTGGTCGCTCCAGCATGACAAAGGCAGCACTGGTACACCACACTCCTAGAATTGTCGGTAGAGCCTCCGATCACGCTCCCACTGTGGCCGGACCTAATCTCCCAGGACCACGGGCAACTGTCACCCCGACTTGCAATTGCTCCACCTTACAGCGTGGATGCTGCATGGCTAACTCAGGCGGAGTTACTCTGCTCACAATCCGCGCAGCAGGTTCTGTTAGGCAGCAGGAAACCCTCCACACGGGCCACCTACTTAGCCAAATGGAAGCGCTTCTCCTGTTGGTGCGAGCAGCACGCCATGCCCCCCTTGCAGGCGTCGATACCACTTATACTGGACTATCTCCTATCCCTAAAACAGCAGGGCCTGGCGATATCTTCTGTCAGGGTGCACTTGGCACCTATCTCGGCATTCCATCCAGGAGAACATGCTTCCTCCGTCTTCTCTAACCCGATGGTCGTCAGATTCCTAAAGGGCTTAGATCGCTTATACCCACAACTGCGTCAACCGGTTCTGGCGTGGGACCTTAAGCTGGTCCCCTCCAGGCTCACAGGGCCCCTGTTCGAGCCAATGGCTACCTGCTCACTCCTTTACCTATCTTGGAAGACAGCCTTCCTTGTAGCCATCACTTCAGCGAGGCGTGTTTCTGAAATCAGAGCCCTCACGTCAGAACCTCCATATACAGTCTTCCATAAAGACAAGGTGCAGCTTCGCCCCCACCCTGCCTTTCTCCCCAAGGTGGTATCAGCTTTTCATGTGAACCAGGATATCTTCCTCCCGGTCTTCCATCCTAAGCCGCACGCTACGCAGCAAGATCAACGTATGCACGCTCTGGACGTGTGCAGGGCCCTCGCCTTCTATATCGAGCGTACGAAGCCGTTTAGGAAGACGACTCAACTCTTCGTTGCAGTGGCTGACCGAATGAAAGGCCTACCGGTCTCCTCGCAACGTATCTCCTCTTGGATCACGTCCTGTATTCGGGCCTGCTACGACTTGGCCGGTGTCCCGACGCCCACTCCATGAGGGCTCAAGCCTCCTCGACCGCTTTCCTGGCACAGGTTCCAATCCATGAGATCTGTAGAGCGGCGGTTTGGTCATCCGTTCATACCTTTGCCGCTCACTACGCATTAGTACAGCAATCTAGAGACGATGCCGCATTTGGCTCAGTGGTTCTGCACTCAGCGATGTCTCACTCCGACCCCACCGCCTAGGTAAGGCTTGGAAGTCACCTCATTGGAATCGATATGAGCAAGCACTCGAAGAAGAAAAAACGGTTACTCACCTTTGTAACTGTTGTTCTTCTATCCATTCCAAACCCACCCTCCTTCCCCACTGTCGGAGTAGCCAGCAAGAAGGAACTGAGGGGGCGCTGGGTCGGCTGGGGTATATATCCAGCGCCATGAAGGTGCCACTCCAGGGGGCTCCACAGCCAACCCACCGGGTGTTGCTAGGGTAAAAATTCTCCGACAATCGTGCACGCGGCGCGCACACACCTAATTGGAATGGATATGAGCAACACATCTAGAAGAACAGTTACAAAGGTGAGTAACCGTTTTTTCTTTGCATGTCCCCTGTATATTTCCATTAACAGGATGCACTGACCAGATGCAGCTTACACATTGGAACTCTAACTAGCAGTGCCCATTGGAGTGTTTACCCTCCCCCATTTCTCTCACCATTCCTGAACATTATTAGAGCAAGGTTATAAAAGGGGCAAGGTACTCCGGCTGCCTCAGTTCCTTCCTATCACAACCGGCTGTCAGTTCAGGAACAAACTTTCAGGCCCTCCTCCTATTTCTGTGCCTTCTGAATAGTTTTAGCATAGGCTTTTAGGGTAGTTTGTGTATATAGTTCTTTTTAAGTAGTGTTAATTTTTTACATTTACATATATATTTAATGAAGTGTTAGATTCGATCCTTCAGTTTTGAGATAACAGATCCAAATATTAAGAGGTTGGGATTTAACAGATGTAGTGTCCATTAGTGTTTTTGACATCCAGTGTGCATACTAGCTGCCTGGTGTGTCTAGGAGCATGATAGTCTGTCAGGGTGTTCAAGATACTCTGCTTTTATTCTAAGCAAGGATGCTGTGACAGAAGAAACTGCAGGCTATAGTAGTGCAGGAGGCATTGGTAGCCTCCAGAACTGATACTTCACTAGGATCTAAGAGATTCCACAAACTGGCTTCTGTCCCTAATACCTCAGGAGACAAGAAGCAGCAACAATTTCTGCAGCTTCAGTTCCATGCTCTACAAAAGTTATGAGACAGGATCCAACATTACCAGATCCAAAACCTAAAAGCAGAAGACCCCTCACTACTGTCGGTCTCTGTATCCAGAGCCAGTCCATGAGAGAGAAGTTCTTCAGAACCGTGTGTGCCAGTGCGGCTAAGAAACCAGTGAGGAGAAAGGACTCTGTTACAAGCACCAAGAGATGTTCTGTATACTTTCAGATCTGACCATTTGGATTCTAGAACTCTCGAACTGAAGACTAAGCATAAGGAGACAGATTCTCAGATACAGAAAGAGGGAGCTGAGTACTGGTTCCAAACTGGCTTGCCAACAGTCTGTTACAGGGATTGCACAAATCTACCACATGGATCTGCATCTTCATGTCTCAGGTCTGGCAGCATCGGATAACCACTTATTCAGAGTAACAACGATGACTCCGGTCACATATGCTTGATACTCCACCACTGACAAAAAGAAGAGTAGAAGACATATGAATTTCTCTACCTCTTCCTCCACCCAAGACCCTTTCAGGATTTCTGAATAAGTACTTTCACCATTTTCTGTCCTGCAGGTGAGATCACTAATACGCCTTTCCAGTTGGGGTCGTAAACAAGTTTGAATCTGCAACCGGACTTTGAATCTGAACTAATCCCATGTCATAAGGAGAAATACACTTCCAAAAGAAGTGTATGGAGGATCCTTATCCTAAATTCTATTGTATGGATCCAAATATGGACTTCTGGCTGGAGTGGCAAGTTCATCCCTGGGTGAGATGGCCATACTGGCCTTTCCCTGGACAACAGAGAGAGCTTGAGCACCCTTTTTATATAAAGTAACTTTCCCACCTAGGATTTGAGAGAGACTGCAAGGATCCGATCCAGTTTCTGGATTAGTCTATAGATAAAAAAACAGTGCCTACTGTCTTACTGGATGCTCTTTTAAAGAAAGAAGAACTGATGATAGCTGAACAAAGTTATGAAACAGATAATAAATTGGAGAATTAGACACCCTTAGATGTTACTGTGGGGGGATTACAACTTCTTTTTCCCCTCAGAGGATGCAGTTCTCTTTCACAGGCTAATTGACAGGATGGCAGTGATTCTAGGGATTTCCTTTGTCTATTGAGGAGACTTCTCACCCCATATATGACCTCCTGGGTTCATTCTCTAGAAACAGAATTATACTTCCTCTCTGATTTTTGCCGAATGAGAGAGTCAACCTGGTCTTCACCTGCCTCAGCACAAGCTATGTCGAAAGAAAGAAAAACTTTATCTTGTCCTTCAAAAAGGCTTTTCTCTGTTCTGTACACATCCCGCCCCAAACTCTTTATTGGTGGAAGCCAATAAACCACAAATATAACCTCAGATTTGACATGAGGACAGAGAGGTGTTTAACAGTTCCCACCTTAGCTTTTCCTACCCCAACTGGAGATTGCCTGTGCCATTTTTATGGCAACCAGCAATCAATAACTTTGGGCGGGTGATTTTTAGAGAGAGTACACAATGTATAATGCATTTGTTTGTGACGGTTCTGAATCCCTCAACCCCCTTTTCATGAGATCATGTTGAAATTAGTGTTCCCTCTCTTTTTACAAGCAGGTATGCTACAAAGGAAGTGCTGAGAAGTTTCAGGGGGAAATGTTTTTATTCAAGGTATTTTCTAATTCTAAAAAAAGATGGAGGTCCCTATTGGACATCAGGAAGCTGAATTCATTTATAAATAGTTTTTGATTCCATATGGTGTCCATAAGATATTATTTCTCTTATTTCTATATCTCTGTAAGATCATCCCATCACATTTTGTAGTGTAAGGAAATTGCGTCTAATATAAAGTCCTCCTTTTTGGTCTTTTTACCACCCCAAGAGTTTTTATGAAATGCCTTCCGGTAGTTGTGGCACATTGAAGGAGGCAAGGGATTTCTGTCTTGCCTAATTTAGATAATTTTCTGATTTAAAAACTCCATCCAGAAAAGACAGCTGTATCCCAGATATGCTCTCTTTGAGAGACTATGACACACAAATAATGTCAGAACAAACTGAGAAAAGACATTGTAACATCCAGGCAGTAGTTTCTGTTTATAGGAGCCACATTGGACTCAAAACTTAGGTAGAGCATTCCTTTCAGAGAAAAGATTTGTAAACATATGGTCAGCCATCACCATTCTACATCATTCTCCATAGCAGATGATCATTTTTCTCACGCTGATAGGGGGTTGTGATTTCTGCCATGGTGCATAAAGTCTTATTCCTGTTGAAGAATGAGGTCTTTACAATACTGGTTGGCAAAGAATTGTAAACCCAACTTAAACAGTATATTTCAAAAGGAAATCCCAGCTGTGGTGGACTCACTGTCACAATGTTATGAAAGTAGCATTCTTCAATCTTCTGACAGTCAATTATAGTCAGTATAGATGCATCCAATCTAGACTGGAGAGCTCATTTAGAGAGTTGGACACTCTGGGATCATTGGACTCCCATGAAAAAAATAGTTATCAGTGTGTGTTTTTTGGTCTTTCTCCAACAACGTACCCAAGCATACATTTTTGTTTAACACATCCTACAACATTTCAGATTAATATATTTCTTTCTCCACACCCTGCATAGTAATAGATGTCTTAATTAACATAATAGATTTTTGTGTAAATAAGTATTTCAGGTTTCTTGAGACTTTTATATATGACTACTCTTTAAATATAAATGAAGGAGAAGTCATTCTAAGATTTATTAGACTTCAGCTTTATAGTCGTTATTTATAAGATTGTCCTAAAGTCCCTCTGAACTCTTCATGGTCTGTCTATACTGCGAAACCGAACAGTTGCCAAAAACAGTTCTTTGTCTCCTGAAAACTATTTATTAGTGTAACCTGGACAAAATTGTTTTCAGTACTGTTTCAGGAAGTGTGGCAAAGTTCTGACAAACAGAACAGGCACTAAAACCATTTGTCTCTAGATTAAGGAAGACAGTTCTGCATCGGTTACTCAGGCCATGTCTTCACTAGAAACGCTGTAGCGCTTCAATGTAGAGGCTAATTAAAGCAACGGGATCTCCTGTCACTGTAGTTAGTCTACCTCCCTGAGAGGCGGTACCTAGGTCGCCAAACAAATTCTTCCATTGATCTGACGTTGCTGATGCTGGTTGATTTTTCACATCTCTGAGCGACGTAGCTGGGTCAGCCTAACTTTTTAGTGTAGACCTGGCCTTTAGTTTACATTTAGGAGGTTATCTTCACAATCACAAAAGCAAGAAATGATTCTGCAGAAGTTGATGACACTTGCCTAAGAGCTTCCTACTTTTGTCGAGCCACTGGATTTTTTTCAGCTCTGCTAGCCAGAGTGGTTATTGTGAATATAATGCACTGGTTGCAAATTAAAGTAAAGTTCAAATAAAATATAGTAGGCTGTAGTGGTTCATTTCTTTAGTGTAGGCAAGTCTTGAGGGAATGGCTTTGTTTTAGGAGTTCTAGCATTGTTGGCAGCCCGGAAGTGCATGTACTTTAAATGGTGACAGCTATTTAAAGTATTTGGCATTGTCATGAGACCATTACGTAGGTATATTGGCAAAATGTGCAGATTTTTTGTAATACAAAGCACACATGAATCTCAGATTTTTTTTCATTGTCTGGTTGTTAATATTTGTGTGAAAAAGCTTGTAAATAAATGATATACATGTCCTTTCCTGTATTTAGGACCAAGTGTATGTAAATAGCTTACTTTACTATGGTTGGAGAATTTTTTTTGTCTATCTTGTGAATTTATTCAGTTTTAAACTCTTACCTCCATAATACTTGTTTAAACAATAGTGCTTTTATAGTTAAAACATTTTGCAATGGTACTGCTGAATAGTAACTAGTTTAAATATCTTATTCTGGTTCCCCATATCTCTGGTGACATTCACAGTAATGTGGCTTCCAGTTTGAGACTCAAATTACGAACTATAACTAGAAAGTTTAACTTCCCAATACTTTATTTACTTCATAGTGTGAAGCGTTTTTCCATTGACTTCCTGAGTAAGGGCTTGATCCTGCAAGGTGCTGAGCAGGGTGGCAGTTAAGCATGTGCTTAACTGTATGCACATGAGTAATCCCATTGACTTCCAGTGCAATTGCTCCCATGCTTAAAATTAAGAACATGCTTAACTGCTTTGCTGGATTAGGGCCAGACTGTTCAGCACCGTACAGGATCAAGTCCTGGAAGGTTAACTGTTTTCTGTAAATGTCTGATTTTTCTTTAACCCATTGTCCATCTATCTGCTCAGTCACTGTAAAATGATGTATAAGACACTATCCTATCTATAGTGGCTAGGTCAGTGAATCTTAACATGATATTGTTGATTACAGGATAATCATGGGTCAGACCGGAAAGAAATCTGAAAAGGGACCAATTTGTTGGCGGAAGCGTGTAAAATCAGAATACATGCGACTGAGGCAGCTCAAGAGGTTCCGCCGGGCAGATGAAGTTAAGGTATGTCACCTGTACCTCCTTCATGAAAATCTTATATGGTAGGCATTGAATGGATTTTCTTCTGAAATATAAATTAGATTTGAAATCTTGCACTTAACAAAATATATTTTATGTATATATTTGTTTGAAAATATGATTTTTCTGAAGATTTTTTTTTAAATAAAAGGTGTTGCACATCTCAATTAACATTAATACAATTTTTGGCACTTAATAGTTAATGTCTAATTAGAATTATGAATTTGTAGGCAGGCATTTACACAATACATTCGGTTACACATTTAATTCAGTCAAGATATGCCAAAGATCAGTATTCATTTATGCTTGAAAAATCCTTGCAGTTTTTAGGGGAGTTGATTCTGTGGAGAGTGGCCATATCCTCCCTGTCCTGCAGAACCATCATGAAACCCTAGATCTCCAAACATTCAGAAATGGCGTGTATGTAGGAGGAGGAAGGAGGGATAATACAGTTAGTCTCAGTACCTCTCCACAGACAATATTGAGTCAGTTCAGTGCTCTTCCACCACGCCCCTTCAACCCCATTTTTGTTTAATTCCTTTAATGTAGGGGGGGAAAACAGTAGAGATAGGTTGGCCTTTTTATTTCCACTTTCCCATAATTCAGAAATGACTGACTGTACTTTCTCACCTTTAAAAAAAAAAGTCATATCATGGCTGAGATCAAGCCTGAGTAACTTAAAATTGAGTTAATGAGAATGGAAGCATTAGATCATAAAGCGTAGTGTTGGTAATATAGGCTATGTGTAAAAATTGTAATCTTTACAATAAAAGTGACACTAGGATCCTTAAGTCTGTTTGCCTTTTATATCATATGCATTAATGTCAAGGATTTTTGTGACTTTATATATAAATCAATTCACCTGGAAACTATGAAATATGTTTATCTCTGATTTGTATTGTTTAATCATGGAAATACAGGACCCCTCTTTTTGCTGGTGAACATGGCTACTGTAAAGAAAAATAACTGTTCCATAATTCTATATTTAAATATTTAAGAGGAAAAATACTTTTCAAAACAGAATGCTGAAAATTATTTTTCTAGTAAAATTTGTGTTCATTTTATGTATTATCATGGTGCTGCTTAAGTGCAGTTAGTGGTTTTCAAAGATGTATGCTTTGTTAATAAAATAGACCTGATAGTACTTGAAGAGGTTATTAAATGAATTTTGACTCCTTTCTTAATTTGCTTGCAACATTCACAATTCTCTTTCATTCTTAGAGTATGTTTAATTCTAATCGTCAGAAGATACTGGAAAGAACAGAAATCTTAAATCAAGAATGGAAACAACGTAGGATACAGCCTGTACACATCATGACTTCTGTGAGCTCATTGCGTGGGACCAGGGAGGTTGGTTAACGTGTTGTGGTAATTCTAGTTACAAAGTTGTCAGCACATTTTGGTTTTACTGGTGAAAAATTGGCTGGCAGATCATGTGTTAGCCACTAATGTTCTGTTTTCATTTGAAGCCCTAGCACCTTTCTAGGAATTATTGATTATTACTCCTATCAGATGCTTACTGGGAAGAAATCAATAAAATGCTACTTAGTTAAGATCCTAACGTGCACAAAATTAAGTCTTTTTGCAGCAGAAAATGCTTAGGTCACACATTACCATCCTTTAATCAGGCCTTGTCTCATGGGAACTTGGGGTCTGATCTAGCTGCCACTAAAGTCAATGAAAAAACTTCTGTTGCCTTAAATGGCAGCTTAAATCAGGCCCACACTTCATAAAAGAACGTGCATGAAAATAGTGAACAGATTAGTTTGCATAGGCCTCGCTTATACTAGAAAAGTTGCACTGGCTTAACTAAGTAGGTTGAAAATGGATGTAGTTTAAACTGGGGAAAGTAACTGAAATACTTTCCTCATGGATTGTATTTTATAAATGGACAATCTACCCTAAATTCTCAATTACTGAGGGACAATCTTCACTCATTGATGTATGTGCTTTTCACAACCAACTCTCTATATAACTTTTCGTGAGTGATGTACCCGAATACTTGGATGCTAATATCTAAACCAGGGGCAGGCAAACTTTTTGGCCTAAGGGTCGCATCGGGTTTCGTAAATTGTATGGAGGGCCGGTTAGGGGAGGGGGTCGTGGCCCGGCCCCCACCTCCTATCTGCTTCCCCCCGGACTCCTGCCCCATCCACACGCCCCTGTCCCCTGACCGCCCCCGGACCCCTGCTGCTCATTCCTGACGGCCCCCCCAGGACCCCTGCCCCATCCAACCATCCCTTCTCCCTGTCCCCTGACTGCCTCCGGAACCCCTGCCCCTTGCCGCACCATCTTACCCCCCTCCTCCCTGACCGGAACCCCCCCCCCCCCCCCCCCCNTGGCGGCGCTATAGGCGCGCCGCCTGGCTGGAGCCGGGTCATGCCGCCGCCACCACCACCACGCAGCTCAGAGCACCGGGTCAGGCCGGGCTCTGCAGCTGCGCTGCCCCAGGAGCTCACAGCCTCGCTGCCCAGAACATTGCGCCGGCGGCGGAGCGAGCGAGCTGAGGCTGTGGGGGAGGGGGGACAGCGGGGAGGGGCTGGGGGCAAGCCTCCTGGTCCAGGAGCTCGGGGGCCGGGCAGGGCGGTCCCGCAGGCTGGATGTGGCCTGCGGGCCGTAGTTCGCTCACCTCTGATCTAAACTGTATTCTTAAATTTACTCACCAAATTTGGGATACTGCTGATTATGCACTATATGTATCTTATGACTTTAAAAACAAACTTTGTATTTGTGGATAATTTAAGCACTATACCCAGATATACAGACACTCTTTTCTCAACTTGTGAATTATATAATTTTAACATTAGTTTAATAAATTTTTTAAATCTGTTCTTTAACTGGTGCAGAACCCTAATGTCAGCAAACTTAAACTAGTTTAGCTTCCGTAGGTAGATTGACTTTTTGATGTGAAATGATCTGATGACAAGGAAAGTGTCTTCCTACTCATCAAATTGAGAAGGGCTTGCCATAAACAGAAAGTGAATTTAATTGACAAATCTTCTGTGTTTTGGGCGGCGGATGACTTTTTATGAAGGGGCAAAAAATAACAGAAAAGCTGAGTTTTTTAAAAGGAAACTTTTATACAATTAGTACTTTTAGCCATAAATATATGTATCTTCCATTGTCGTCTTTTTGAAACTATTTCCAGCCCATGTGTCTTAGTGTTCCTTCTACTCCTCTCTTATGAAAGTAGTCCTGCAAGCAAAAATGGAAAACAGATGACTGGCTCCAGTCCTACAAAACAATGCACACAGGCAAAGTCACACTGAAGTCAGTGGGGCTCCATACTTGCATGGGCTACACCCACATACATACAGGATCAGAGCTTTTGATAGTATTTGACAGTAGTTTTAACAAATGCTGAAAACAAAAATTGTTGTAAGGGTCTTGCTAGCTTGAATTGCCTTCTTGATCAAAGGGGAATTTTATGTTAATTTCCTGTCTGAATCAATGAATTGATTATTGCATTCTAATCCAGTTTGTCTCAGAAAGGACTCTCAGATGAACTCTACTCTCAATACTTAATTTAAAAATTGCCATAATTTATAATAGGAGGATTAAGACAGGAAAATAGTATTTATAAAAATGTATCTGAATCCTTTTAAAATAAATTTAAATATTTATTTTAGTCTCAAATACATTGGCTGGAGACTTGGTATCTTGTGTGCAGTTTTCATGAGGGTGACACACTCAGTGTGTGTTGCAAGTATTATAGGTGACACTCCTCTGTTTCTGTGGAGCCACAGACCTTGGTTTTCAGTTGCCTCCAGTGACTAGACTATTGAGTGGCATTGACCAGAGCCACTCCCACAAATGTAATTTCCTTATTTAATGATTATTGAACTGAGTTCAAAAGCAGGCAGAGTATCACACAGGATCATAAAGGGGATTTAAAATATTGACTTTGTTAACTTTGCATAAACATAATGTTGCCTTGAGATTTTGTTATATTCTTTTTTTTTTTTTTAAAGGACAAAATCATTTTTATAATTTTGCATACTTTCTAGACTTAAATGATGGCATGAAAAAATTGCTAGAGAGCTACTAGTCAAAGAACTAAATCTAAATCAAATTTCTAAAGACACCAACTAGCCAGAGACTGATACAACAGAGAGTCTTCCAAGTTAAGGTGTCTTTGGAAATTTGAAGCCTACCTTGCTGGCTTTTGGAAGAAAGCTTTCTGTCTCCCCTTCCTCTAATCTTCCTCGGTACTCTGATGGGAATAGAGGTCCACTACTGTACCCCTGCAGCAGCATAAAGGCTTCTGAAAAGCATATGGTGGAACTGATCAGTGTCTTGTTAATTTCACATTGCTCCTGACTGTCATAGCAGTACAGGAACAAAGGTACTGCAGCTGTCTGTCTGCGTACCCAGGTGGAGTAGTTTGCACACTGTAACATTCTCTTAATGTGTTTAATATGAATAAAGTTGTGAAGTCAAATACTCAAGAGTTGGGGAAATGCCAGAAGTAAATTTGTCCATACAAGCTTCATTTGGTTCCTTTTTGTTTATGCATTATGATAGTCTTTACTTACATGATTCCATACTATTTTTTCCCCACAGAACCCCTTCCTCATTCAGTGTACGGGACAGACTTGCTCTGAGGATGAATTGAGGTTGTCCAGTGAAGGAGAAGGCTGTTGTCTGTAGGATCTGTCTCACTTGTTGCAGAAGTTGCAAGGTCTATACTGACAGAGACAGGGATGTGCAGGAAGAGAGAGGGTGGTTTCATGGTTCAAGCAGTTGAATGCTGCTCTGAATTCTGTCCCTGCCTGTGCTGCAAAGTTCCTGTGTGGTGCCACATTTTCTGGATACCCAGCTTGAGATCCTGGGGTTTGATTTACAGAAGTGCTGAGCACTTGCAGCTGCAACTGAAGCCAATTGGTGGTTTTTTTTTTTTTTTTTTAATATTATATATATAGATAGATACTATATGATGAGTGCTGTAGAAAAGCCTATGAGGAAATTAATAATGCTGTTTTCAGAGCAGTGTTTGAATAGTGTGTAGTAAATAAGGCATGTGGCCACACATTAAACAATGAAGATAAAACAAAATATTGAATAGTTATCCATTCAAGCAGAATCTTCCGTCCTATGCACTGAATAAGGCAGGTGTCCTGTGGAAAAATATATGATTATAATACATATGTACAAGAGCACTGAATTAAGATTGTATGGACAATCTTAATTCTGGCATTTCCTAACTCTTGACTGCTTGACTTTGTAACCTTAATATTATTTTTAAACATCGTTATTTTGTGTAATTGTATACAATGTGGGGCCTTTTATGTATTGTACATGTCATACAGTGAGACAAAGGAATCTCTTCCCTCCCATCCTTGCTGCACGTCAGCTTGTGGCTCCAAACCAAGAAGGTGTTAGAGCTTCTCAATGAAACTTTTTTTTTTTTTAAGTATTTAACACGGGCACAACAATGTGTTTTTCTCTAAATGTGTTCTGAGAAATGGCTCAATTGTTTGAACTGAAACTAAAAAAAACCAAAAGACAACAATAACAACTAGTCAGCCAGGCAGATACCTAGCATGAAAAAATTCAGCCTGAATGGTTAAAGTTTGGTAAAGTTATAAGCAACTCTAAACAGGGTTCCCAAAGGTGAAGTGTTGAGCAGCCTTAAGTATAGGCACTGCCTATAATTGGGAAGGTTACCGTTGCAAGTATAAGGGCTAGAAACTTTAAAAATAGAACCTACAGAAACTGGTTGTGTAGGTGCCCCCAGTTATAAGAGCTAGTGGATTTTTCAGGCCCTGGGTTAGAATGTATATGTATTATTCTAGGACTAACCAAATTTATTAATTGTCCAAATGTTTCATTTTTAAAACCATTTCTCATTTCACATTTTGAATGTTCTGTCCTCTCTCACCCTTTTTGTGATTTTTCTCTTCCTTCCTGTTCTAGGTCTGCAAAAAAGTGAATAGTAAAAGAATGTCATATTGAAAGCACTGTTTGACTGTTCAGAGTTCAGTATTAGAGTAAATTTCACTTTACTGTTGTCCTGCACACACTATACATGGTCAAAGGTTTTGGATAGGAATACAGTGGAGGTCAAGACTTACAGACAAGTTGAAGTGATAACTTGTTGAAGTAGACTTTCTGGTATTAAAGGATCAACATATTAATATTTTTAAAAATAAATTTGTACTTGATCTCAGCGGTGCATTAATGTGAAGCCTGGAGGAATTCTTCTTTGTCTCCCAGACATCTAGTTAATACACTATAAACACCAGATAAGACAGTTTATCATCAAGTACTAAATCTGTTTGATAACCAAATGCAATGATGTTTTTCTGTTAAGTAGGCTGAGTGTAATGGTACATGAGAGCCTGGATATCATTGTATGTGATAGTAAACAAAGAACACCATGCTATGGAAACTATTAACAAATATTCTGCAAACAAAATAATTTGTGTCTCTTGCTTATTAAACCTATTCCTAATGCTACCACCTAAAAATTGATGCATTTTTCCAAAGACAGGCTTACCTAAATCTGATAAGGTTTAAATTTGATAAATTGAAACATCCTTTTGTATTTTGTTATGAAAATTGCTACCAGGAGAGAAGTGTAATTTCTACCTCTCGTTTCAGTGCTCTGTTACCAGTGACTTAGATTTTCCAAAACAAGTCATCCCACTCAAGACTCTGAACGCTGTTGCATCAGTGCCCATAATGTATTCTTGGTCTCCCCTTCAGCAAAATTTTATGGTAAGTGTCACATTTTCAGGTTAACTGCACCTGTATTCCTGCACCCGTAGTCCGCTCCAGGAATGCCACTCAGGTCTGCCCTGTCTCCTATCTCTTGGTAGGAACCTTTCTCCCACTCCCTTCTGACTGGGTTTTTATGACTACACAGACCTCTGCCATCAACTGTGATATCTCCAGCAAGCCAGTCTGGTTAAAGGCCAGCTCCTGCACTGCTTTCTTTCAGACAACAATTGATAGTGTTTTTCCCAGTGACATACAGCTCTTCTAAGCAAGCACAGTTATTCATAGGGCAAAAGTATTACAGAGAAAATAGAGATTTAAATCCACATTAAACGTACCAGAAACCACCCATCTTCCATATGGGGAGTCTGATATGCCAACATTCCTTCTGACCCTTTAGCAAGGGTTGGGGCCTCCCTATGGACAGAGAGTGATGGCCTTCATTTTGATTCAGCAGATGGACATGAGCCAGTTCAAGCTCATCCTTTTTATATCAGAAGTCTTTTCTCTCTTTCCCAGTCGTTGGCAAACCCAGCCTGATCCAGAATATGCAAACTACCTGAGCGGTTGGAACGTCTCTGGAGTTGGTTAGTCTCAGTGACTCACCATATTTTAGTTCCTGGAGGAGCTGTTAACCCTTCCCCCTGGAGTAAAACGCAATCATACATAAACCATTCGTACATTTAATACAGGTGTCTCCAAAGATGCTGCCTGCAGTTGCAATATCTGTTGAAGTAAGTTTAAAAAATAGAAGCTGTGTGCATTTGGGGAGATAAATTAGTGTAAGTGGAAACCAATAAACTAGTATATCCAAAAGAATAGAAATCTATTCCATTTGTTTTAATATTTAGATCTGTATAAAATACCTGAAATATTGCTTTCTGCACTGCTTTACATCAGTTTTCTTTTCTTGCTCTACCCAATTGCCTCTTTCATTTTTTACCAGTTACTTCATAAACTTGAAAAATGTATGGAAAAAAAGGTTGAATATTAAAAAGGTGACTGGATGGCAGGTTTTTCTGAGCAGACAAAAGTTTTAGTACTGATTCATTTTTAGAAAGAGGACATTTTAAAGATATTTGTTATTTACACTTGGTGAGTGTTAATGCTCAAGCCGAGAGAGAGAGAGTACTGGCTATAGACTTAACCTTTCTCACCTAAATCTTCCAGGGTTCCATAACGTGGGTATTGCAAAGTTAAGGATATTCCAGTCCTTGGCCTCACCAGAATAGAAATCCTGATTATGTACAATGGCTTTGTATTTAGGACAGATGTCAGTTAAGGTCTAGATTTTGACCTAAGTCAAATTTGAACTAAGTTTTTAGAAATTAGGATTAATGCCTTATGTGTCCAGAAGGAAGTCCTAATAAATTATTGATTATTCTTGCATAATCTACTGTCAGTCTCCATTAAGTGAAGTTAATTCTCTGAGAGCCAGGATTTATTGTATGATCTGACTACTTATATTATGAACAGACATGTAAATTACTTAGGGAACTGCACTTTTGACACTGTACATATAATCGGTCATCCTTTTTCATGTTAGTTTAGTGCACTGAAGGCAACCATTTTTATTTAGAATAAAAAAATACAAAATATACAAATTACTATATGTGCCTCAAACTGGCTGATCTTATTATTAGAAGTGATTTTTAACCCAAATAAAATCAGCAGCTAATCCACAAGAAAACTCAACCCACAACTAAATGTTTTTCTCAACAAAAACGAAACATCAACCTTCTATCACTGAAAGCCAAAATTAAGTTACACCTATCTTATTTAAATTAAATAATTCTAAAGGCATTATTATCAACAAATATTTGATCCATTTTAGACAACAGATTATCTGTTAACATAATGAGTATCCTGTTGAGGATAAGGGCTTGTCTACATGGGGGGAAATTGACCAGAATAATTATAGTGGAATAGCAATTCACTATAGCTATGCATCAGTAGCTGCTCATGTGAGTATTCTATTCCAGAAAAAAAGTGACTTTATTTCAGAATGATTACGTGATTATATGGAATGCCACTTGTCATTGCAGGTTTGGGGCAGTCACACTGCTGAAATGGGGGACTTGTCAAAAAATTGTCTCATGTGCTCCCTGAGAGAATATCTTTGCTTCTGTTGTAATCATAAACCTTTCCACATTACTTTTAGGTAGAGGATGAAACAGTTTTACATAACATTCCTTACATGGGAGATGAAGTGCTTGACCAGGATGGAACCTTTATTGAAGAACTGATCAAGAACTATGATGGAAAAGTACATGGAGACAGAGGTGAGTCCAACACACCATGTATATCAGTCATTTCTTCCTACCTAAATTTGATTAACAGCTGCTTCTGTAGCAGTCAGCTTTAATATCTATTTTTATTTATAAGTTAAATATCAAAAGTAAAGTATGATTCCTGAGGACTTACTATTTACTAATACTAATTACTGTTTAGTATTCTCCATCATCCCCCTATGCCATGTCGAATAGTGAGTATAACAATCTTACTTAGCTTTTGTACATGGATTAATATTTATGCAGTTGTTTGAAAATATAAACTAAATTCTCACACCAGTCCTGAGAGGTGAAATAGCGAGGTTAACTTTGTTGCCCAGAGCATACAGTTAATCATTGTAATAGCTGGGTTTGAGATTAGATAAGTGGTGAAACATTTCAAGGAGAATCCAAACATACTTCTGTCCCTTTTGAC
Source organism: Platysternon megacephalum (assembly GCA_003942145.1). Classification (NCBI taxonomy): domain Eukaryota; kingdom Metazoa; phylum Chordata; order Testudines; family Platysternidae; genus Platysternon; species Platysternon megacephalum. The sequence continues at coordinate 190,297 of QXTE01000171.1, forward strand.
AAGACTTCTGAATTGTAGGGCAAAATGGCATAGCCAGATTGAGCCAAGAGATGGGGAGTTACTCTTTGGTATTTCACTTGCCTTTACTCTGTATGAATGAATTCCTCTGGCATGCTTCCTAGGTGGGTGGTGTGGATGATTGGGGAGAGGATAGCAGTGAACTACCAACCACCTCTCTCCTCATTGCCAGTATGGCACAAAGTGACCAGTACCCCAGCCAGCCCAGTCCCCTTTATCTTATAGGAAGTGTGATATTACTAGAGCTTTTTTTTTCTATTCCTATTTTCTGGTAGAAGGATTTATATTCCCTCTCTTGGCTGCCATAGAGGGATTTGGGAAAAATCCCTCAAAATTAATAGATAAGAAATTGTTAATTCTCATTCATCCTCCTGCTCAGCCCCTTCTGTCTTGTACTGAATTTACGGATTGTAATGTGCTATGAGCACAGGATCTGATAACTCAGGGGTGGGCAAACTACGGCCCGGATCCAACCCGCGGGATTGCCACCCCCATGGCATCGCGGGCCCCACGCCGCTCCTGGAAGCGGCCAGCACCACCTCCCTGCAGCCCTGGGGGGGAAGGGCAGAGGGCTCTGTGCGCTGCCCTTGCCTGTAGGCACCGCCCCTTCAGCTCCCATTGGCTGGGAACGGGGAACTGTGGCCAATGGGAGCTTTGGGAGAGGTACCTGCAGGCGAGGGCAGCGCGTGGAGCCCTCTGTCCCTCCTCCCCCAGGGGCTGCATGGATGTGGTGCCGGCTGCTTCTGGGATCAGCATGTGGCCAGGGCAGGCGGGGAGCCTGTCTTAGCCCCGCTTCGCGCCGCTGCCACCCTGGAGCTGCTCCAGATAAGTGGCACCGGGTCGGAGCCCACACCCCAAACCCTTCCTGCACCCCGCACCCCAACCCCCGCCGTAACCCTCCTGCACCCCAGCCTCCTGCCCTGAGCCCCCTCCTGCACTCCAACCCTCTGCCCTGAGCCCCCTGCCATACCCTGCACCCTTCCCCAGCCCTGAGCCCCCTCGTATACCCTGCACCCCTCCTGCGCCCTTGCCCTGTGCCCCTTCCTGCATACCACACCCCCTCCCACACCCCGCACTCCCTCCCATACCCCACCCCCCTGCCCCAGCCCTACATTCATGGTCCTACATGCAATTTCCCCACCCAGATGTGGCTCTCGGACCAAAAAGTTTGCCCACCCCGGTGATAACTAAACATATAGCCATAGTTGTTCATTTTAAAAAAACTGAAATATGGGGTAGAAATAAATACTTCATATACACTTTCTTTTTTTTTTTTTTTTTGCTTTGCTTCCAATCTTGCTGAATTTCAGAATGCGGATTTATCAATGATGAGATATTTGTGGAGCTGGTAAATGCACTTGGTCAGTATAGTGATGATGAAGATGATGATGATGGAGATGACAATCCTGATGAGCAAGATGAAAAACAGAAAGACCGAGAAGGCAACAGAATGGGTATGTCAGTCCAGTAGATTTTAAAAACCTTTATTATTGTAGCAGTTTTTCCTGTATTTATTTCCTCAATAAATGGAAGATGTTCAGGTTTATATTTTTGTATTTATGCTCAGTGAAGTTAACAACATTCATTCTTCTAGTGATTGCACACATCCATTCCACTTCAGGTGTGTGCATGTCTAGTGCACTGTTGAAAACTTTTCCCTCAGTGGTACGTGCATTCTGCTGGCTCGTGCCACCTTGCAGTGGTATAAAAGGCAGAGCTGCCCTTGATTCCACTCAGTTCCTTCACTGCTCATGATGGTTGTTGGAGTGTGTTATCTTGCTATCGCAGGCTTTTCTTAAATTGTCTATTTTGTATATAGTTGGTTCTGGTTTTAACCACAGTTCTAGTGTTAGGTTCTTCTAGTAATAAGTAGGGCCTTACCAATTTCACGGCTGTGAAAAACATGTCATGGACCTTGAAATCAGCCCTCCCCTGTAAAATCTGATCTCCTGTGCTGCTGGGAGCCTGGGGCTCCTAGCTGCTAGTCCAGCCACACTGGTGAGGGACAGGATTTGTCCTTCCCCTGCATGACTGCTCTTGGTGGTGAGATCAGATCCACCTCTAGAGGCAGCACAGAAATGAGGGTAGTACACCCTCACTTCTGCGCTGAAGCAGCCCGGGAGCTGGGCTCTGGGCTTCTGCCCCCTCCCAAGCAGTTCCTCAGCTCTGCAGGGACATGCAGGCTGCTTCGGGGGGAGTTGTGCAGAGCCTGGTAGGGAGCCTGCCAGTCTCCCTTCCCCCCCGCCCCCAAGCACCAGCAGGCACCTCCCATCACCCATGTACCTCATTGTACAGTGCCATCCAGAGGGAAGCTGTTGATGATCTCTCTGATACTGTCTTCTTTGGGCGCCCGACACTGATCCCTGGCCAAACAGAACTGACCTCCCCCCCTTCCCCGCAACCCGCATTTGGTCAGAGGAAGCTGATTTATCTTTGGACTCTGAGGTTGGCTTATACATGTTGCAGTGCATCATGTGCCTCACCATTCCCTTCTGAGTGCTTACCACCTCTGGCACCCACCAGAGGCTTCATCTTGGCCAGCCACTAGAGCCTGGAAGAAACTGGGCTCTGGGACTTTACCAGTGGCAGTTTTGGCACACTTGGGGATTTCTGCCTGCCTCCAGCTCATCTCCTTACCCTCCCCATTCTACTTCATCTAGAAGATGTCAAGACCCACTCTGCAGCAGGAAAGCACTCCCGGTATTGGGCTCGGTACCGAGCAGGTGAATCTCCCCTTGGAGATATCAGAGGAGGCTCCACCACATCCAGCCTTGGCTTCATCCTCTTCATCACCTGCGGAGCAGGTGCCTCCTTGCCTCCCCCAATGATTATAGAGCCCATCGGGACCTTTTAAAGAGAGTGACTTATGCTTTGGATATCCAGGTGGAAGTTGTTAGAGGTCTCAGGCTGATTGACATTTTAGCTGCAATAGGACCTCCTCAGATGGTGCTTCCATTTAATTAAGCTATTCTGGAGACCACCAAAGTGCTCTGATAGACTCCATCTTCCTTTCCCACACAGCAAAAAGGTTGAGGTGCAGGTATTATGTCCTCTCACAGGTGTTGAGTATTGATTCACCCCCTCGCTTCCGGTATCAGTGGTGGCTTCAGCTGCCATTCGGAGAGTGCCAGGGTCAGCAGACATCTACCCCAAAACAAATGATGCAAAAAAACTTGATCTCTTTGACAGAAAATTGTATTGAACAACTGGCTTGCAGCTCAGGATGCCTAATCAGTAGGCATTGCTATTATTTCTACCTCTGAGACAATATCTGAAAGTTTAAGGACAGATTGCCAGAGGGCAAGAGTCCCTTGCTATGATGGATGAGAGTAAGTTGGTGCCCAGAACCTCGCTTCAGGAGGGATTGGATGCTGCTGATTCTGCGGCCAGAGCAATGGCGGTGGCTGTTTCAATGCAGATGTTAGTGGCTCCAATCATCATGTCTTCCTCAAGAGGTTGGTCCAACCAACCATTCTGTATCTTCCCTTTGAGGGGCCGTCGTTTTAGGAGGGGAGATCTTTCTCTTCCCCCCCCCCCCCACTTCTTCTACACTACTACCCAGTTTGTGCAGACAGCCTGGGAGTTCTAAGCAAGCATTTTGGTGTGTTTATCAAGGACTGTTTCTCCTACTCCTTTACCACCAGGCTATCCCACTATCTAAGTGCTTGGTCTTGCATCACTACAGATCAGTGTGTCTTAAGCATGGTGGAATTGGGATACAAGCTTCAGTTTATTTCTGTCTTCCCATCGGGTTTTATTCCCACTGTTTCCTGATCTCAAAAGGAGGTCTCAGACCATATTAGTCTTGTGACAGTTGAACAGATATCTGAAGAAAATAGTTTCGCATTGTCACGCTGGCTTCCATTATCCCCTCCCTGGAGACTTGCATGCTGGCTTCGACTTAAAAGATGCAAATTTCCAAGTGGCAATACATCAAAGCCAAAGGACGTTCCTCAGATTCCTGGTCAACCAATCTTGCTACCAGTTTGCAGTACTATCATTTGGCCTGTCTGCAGCTCCACATGTTTTCAGAAAGTGCATGGCAGTCGTGGCAGTGTTCCTGAGGAAATCAGGAGTTCAGGTGTTTTCCTACCTGGATGACTGGTGAGAGGCTGGTCCATAGTTGTGGTGCTGACCACTGTCTCTCCTACAATCCACCTTCAACACTCTAGGGTTGCTTAGCAACAGATAAGTCAATCTGTCACCTATACAAAAGATGAAGTTTATAGGAGCTGTCTTGGACTCTCTGGAAGCCAAGGTCTTTCTTCCACAGATGAGATTCCAGACTTTGCTGTCCATTGCTTTAAATCTGAGGGCCCATTCTATGACAACGGTACAAAATTGCCTCAGGCTTCTGGGGCGCATGGCTTCATGCACTTATGTGGTTCATCTCGAAAGCTGCAAGGGTGGTTATTATCGGTGCACTCTCCGGTTTGTCATCCTCTAGACATAGTAGTTTGAGTACCCACACAAGTCTTGACCTCTAAGCTAGTGGAAAAAACGTTCATGTGTGTATGGAGTGCCATTTGTTCCTCCACAGCTGGCTTTGACCCTAGTTATATATGCTTCTGCCCTTGGTTGGGGTTTCACCTCAGGTCCCTGGAGATGCAATATCAGAGAATTAAGGGCCATTCAGCTAACTTGTAAAGCCTTCCTTCCCCATATCAAGGAAAGAAATCTGCTCATACTTACAGACAACATAGTGGCCATGTTCTGTGTGAACAGGCAAAGACAAGCCCAGTTGTCTGCTGTGCCAAGAGGCAGTGAGGATTTGGGATTTCTGTATCACCATTTCAGTCCACTTCAAAGCCTCTCACTTTCCTGGTGTCCAGAGTAAACTGGCAGATCTTTCACCAGTCACCACAAGTGGTCTCTCTGCCCAGACATTGCCAGATTCATTTTCCAACAATGTGGGACTCCCCAAATAGACCTGCTTGAAACAAACGTCAACAGGAACTGCCATCACACAGGTCACCGCCCAGAGTCCCTCAAAAGATGCTTTCCTGTTGCCCTGGATGGTCACGCTCCTGTATGCATTTCCTCCAGTTCCACTCCTGCCCAGAGTGTTGTTGAAAATCACTCAGGACTGTGCTTGAGTCATACTTCTAACTCCAGTATGGCCTTGGAAACATTGGTTTCCTACTCTGCTGATCCTCTCAGACAGCTCTGTTGACACTACCCTCAGGACCATGGTCATCTCCTCCACCCCAACCTGCAGGCCCTCATCTCACAGCCTGGATGCTCCATGGCTAATGCCTCAAGAGGAGGCTTGCTCAAAGGGAGTTCAAGATGTACTTTTAAATAGTATAAAACTATATACTAGATATACTTCATTGGGAAATTGGGAAATTGGAAGACATTTTCCATCTCGTCCAAAGAAAAAGGGGTTTCTCCAGTCTGAGCTCCCATACGTCGTGTTCTGGACAATCAGTTACACCTGAAAGAACATGGTCTGGCAACGAATTCCATCAAAGTCAAACTAGCAGCTATCTCGGTTTTCCATTCACTGATGAACAGTCATTCTCTCTCTCTCTCTTCCCCCCCACCCCCCCAAAAGTCCCATGTTAATCAGATTTTTGAAAGGTCTCTCTACTATTTATATCCCCAGGTAGAAGATCCTGTTCCTCAGTGGGACTTAAGCCTGGTGTTGACAAAACTAATGGTCCTGCCTTTAAACCTTTAGCTATTTGATTGTTGCTACATCTCTTGATCAAGGTAGCCTTTTTGTTGGTAATCATTTCAACCAGAAGAGCAGGCAGATTACATGCTCTAGTGTATGAACCTCTGTATACAGTCTTCTACAAGGATAAAGTTTACCTATGTCTTCATTCAACATTTCTCACCAAAGTAGTGTCTGACTACCACGTCAATTAGGCAGTATATCTACCCTCTTTCTTCCCAAAGCCCCATGCTCAAGGACGAGGAGAGACTCCACATTAGCGGTGTTAGATCATTGGTGTTGTTCTTGGACAGGACTAAGCAGTTTAGATTGTCCTCATAATTATTTGCAGCAATTGCAGACAGAATGAAGTGGCTTCCACTCTGTTTTCAGAGTCTCATCCCGGATATCCCCCCATTATATGCTTATGCTACGAATTGGACAGTGTAGCTCCACCAAGCAGAGTATTAATACATTCAACAAAATCACATACAGCCTTTGCAACCGTTTTAGCTCGAGTGACTATCCTATAAATTTGTAAAGCCTCAACGTGGTCTTCAGTCCATACTTTTGCCTCACACCAGGCCATCTCTCAGCAATCTAGAGATGATGCCAGATTTGCACGTGTGGTCCTTTAGGCGTTGTTCAGGTAGACTCCAATCCTACTCTGGCTTGACCTGCTTGAGTGTCACCTGAAGTGGAATGGGCATGTGCAGTCACTTGAAAAAATGGTTACTGATCTGTTCCGTAACTGTTGTTTGAGACATGATGTACATATCATTCCATGACTCGTCCTCCTTCCCCTCTGTATTGGATTCTGTCCAGTAAGAATGAAATGAGGGAGGTCAGCAGTGGTTCTGCCCTTTAAAGCATCGCGCAGCAGCGGGCACATGCACCATCTCAATGGGCATCGCTGACGGAAAAATGTCCAACAGCGTACTGGGCGCACACGCCTGAAGTGGAATGGACATGTGCAGCACATCTTGAAGAACAGGAGTTACGGAACAGGTTAGAAATAGTTTCTTTCCTCAGCATTTCCCTATACCGGTCAGTCCCAGATTAGCATAGAGTGTGTTGCAAAATGTGGTGTTGCTAATCATAGACCACTGCCAACACAGGGAGATGGTGAACTCCTGCACTGTCGTTGAAGGATAGGAGTGGTGCAGTATTTTACTGAGGAAGACAGCACCATTCATCAAGCAGATACGTGAATGGCTGCTGATGGCAAAATAACATAACTTATCATTTGTCCAGAAGAACCTGTTGGTAGGAAAAATCATTTTAAACTCCTTAATCTAACTTCTCTGTAATTATAAACCGAAAGTGTCAGATTTTTGAAGAGCTAATTCTTTCTTTGCTTTGTAATTTAGGTTCTTGGTCAGCTTTTTTCATCCTTAAATATTGGTATAAACAGTACATTTACAAGTAGATTAACATTTATAAAGCTACTGTGTGAAATACCAAAGGAGCACAATATTATTCAGAAAATATTTCCTATTAGTCTTCATATTTCTTTGTCTGCTTCTCTGTGCAGACAAAGAGAGCCATCCACCTCGGAAGTTTCCTTCTGACAAGATATTTGAAGCCATTTCCTCGATGTTTCCGGACAAGGGTACAGCAGAGGAATTGAAGGAGAAGTAAGATTTGATTTCTTAAGAGGTGTTGGTACACTGCATAATATGGTACCTGGATTTCTGTACTGTCTAGAAAAGAGCTACAGTGGAACCCCGTTTATCTGATTTTATTGGGACCAGAGCCAGATCGGATAAACAAAAATTTGGATAATCCAGAGAATGGGTGGAGCTTGGCTCAGATAATACGGAGAGGTGGATAATGGAGTCTCAGATAAATTGGGTTCTACTGTATTAAAGTTTGTTGATGTTTTGAGTAACATCTGACCACTCTAGCCCCAAGATTGGGAAGTTATGGATAAACTGACGACAGCTGTACTGTTTATGTAGGTGATACTTGAAGGGTGGCTGTTTCAGACATAAGGGAGGCAGTGTGGCCTAGTGGATAGAGCACTGGACTGGAACTCGGGAGGCCTGGTTCTTTTCCTGGCCTTGTCATGGGCTACTGGGTGACCTTGGGTGAGAGCTGTCAAGTCGGTATATGGTTACTGACCTTGTTTATAAATCATTTTGTGATCTACAAATGAAAAGTGCTATATAGAAGAGGTGGTGGTATTATTTATTATTGTTAGCCTTCCCTATAAGCAGCCAGAAATCACTTTTGTATGGGTATATATTGTCCTCTTGGTATGGTGAAGGAAAGAGGAAATGCTTTGCAGTGATCTTTTTTGGGGGGAGGGCGAGGGGGCTGGTGGAGGGAAGCATGTGGGGAAAACATTTTTGAAAAGTAAATACATCCCTCCTCTGTGATTCTCATCCCCCCCCCCCTCGCCCTGCCTCAGGATTAATAAGTACAGAGTTACTTAGTCATGCCTTTGAACGTAGCCTTTATTGATATACTTTACGTAACATTTGATTTAGGTAATTTGGCTTTTGACTTAAGCTATAGTATCACAGACCAAAGATAACTTAACTTCACGTTTTTGCCAAGATAAATATTGTAGAACAACTTTTTTTAGCAGGCAGTTTATTGTAAGTGTCTAGTGCCAGATTTTTCTTAGTTAAACCAGTAAGTCCAGAATAAATACATTAAAATCAGGAGTTACTTTGGATTTACAGTGGTGTTACAGCAAAACTTGACCCTTTCTGAATAGAATAAACAATGCCTTTTATTTACTTTTCTTTTTGAAGATACAAAGAACTCACAGAGCAGCAGCTGCCAGGAGCTCTTCCTCCTGAGTGCACACCAAACATAGATGGACCAAATGCAAAATCTGTTCAGAGGGAGCAGAGTCTGCACTCCTTTCATACGCTCTTCTGTAGGCGCTGTTTTAAATATGACTGCTTCTTGCATCGTAAGTGCACTAGCCTTTTTGTAAATCTACATTTCATTTTATGAGACCTCAAGAAACTAAAGTAGCCATAGATTACAATACAGAATAAGAAAAGAGAACAATAGATGTGCTAAAATCTGCTTACAATAGACATGCTAACTTCATTGTGGTGTGAAAATTGTAGTTTCTGATCTTTGAAATATTGGCTATATTATTTGGTGTAGTTTGATTTCACATTTGCATTTTTGAAGTTGATAGAGTGCTTGGCCTGTAGTGGTGTTTCTCTTTTACAATGTTTCCCAGTACTATTCCAAAATTATCATACTTATCTCTTTTTATCATAGGGAGATTGAAAAGTGACCAGATGTGTGTTGGAGGGATTTGTTCTTTTCCTGTTCAGATTTTTTCAGTCCTCAGCATGGGAAATGAATATCCGTGAACTGCTTTATTCTTTTATTCTCTTCTGAGAACATACCAGAGGTTACTCCTAGCCCTCTTAGTCTTATGGAGTGGAATTATTTTTAGACGGTTGTGTCCTAGAAATCATTCAGAAAGGATGCCCTATCCAGTTATAATTCATATTGCCCATACCTTTTGAAGAAATCTTTTAACAAAGTGTTGAGAGACAGTCAGTTTCCATTTCCAAGTGGGAACAATAAAGGACTTCCCTGAGTACCATCAGAAGAGGAATGGTTCTTTTATTTCCTCATCCTGATGCCAAGGGCCCAGAATGTGTGAAGCAACTAGAGAATGAGTGCAAAGGATTTTGGACTGTCTGAATTTGACACTGAGGGGAGTACAATATACAATTACTTGTTAGTGAACTCAAGTAAAGAGACTCATTATTAACCAGTAGCTTCCAAATGAGAAATTGTCTTGAGGTGATGACCCACTTGAGGGTAGTGAAATCATGAAGGATTAGGCCAATAACTTCCAGTCTCAATAATATTTTTTCCTGAGCTGGGGAGTTAGAGAGAAAATTCCATTTCTATAAAATAAGATTTGCCTGACCTGATACCAAGAACATAATACACTGAAATAGGAAATTCAGCAGATCCAGTGTCTCTTTCTGAGCCCATTATAGGCACTGAACATTAGCTCTGCACCTGCATGTCAAAGAACTGATAGACTAGAAATAAGAATTCCCAAACAGGAAGTCTGTGCTGAACAGGTTCATAAAAATACTATATCCATTATGCAGAGAAGACACAGAGGTCTTCACTAAGAAGCCCCCAAGTACATGTTGCCATTCAAGGATGGCTACTTCCTTGATGGGACAATAGACATTTGAGATGTTAAGGTACTCTGGATACCCATCTTCAAGGTAGAATAATCTAGCACAGAGCTTAGATGGCTGCAGAACCTTGCAAAACCCCTGGACACATGCTACCCCAGGCACATTTTGCATATGCTAAGAAGAAGTAGTAGTTCTAAACCCAGATATCTTGTCCAGTTCACTTGCTGCTGCCTCACAAAAAGGCAGCACACCTAAAACACTTTGGCTCACCTATTGAAAATCTAGGGCATCATCCTGGTTTTCCCAGACCAAAGGGCCCACGTAGCACCCAGTATGGATCCATACATTTCAGTTTCCAGAAAAATGCAACTTACATTGAGTATATGTTGCAAGTTTCTCTGAAGTCACTGATCCATTCAGTCAACTCAGAATAGCTTCTGTTACGTGATCAGTGATTTCTGTGCTTTTAAAATTTTCATCAGTCTCTTCGGTTTTTATATTGTAAACAGTCATAAGGACATTCACCAAGGTGGTGATGGTACTTGTAGCAGCCTTGGAAAAAAAAGCATATATTGAGATGATTGGCTGGCAAAATTGGGATAGAAAACTAATAGGATGCCATTGCCACCTGTGCACCTTCCTAGAGTGCTATTGTTGGTTTGTTAATTGAACAAAGAGCCCCTATTCTTATCTTAGCAGTTAGTCTGCTTCAGCTCAGAAGCTGGCAGAGTTTTCTTAGCATGGCACAGGCATGGCATATTTCAGTGTCAGATACATGCCTTCCTGTATGATCTTAGTCATTGGCTGTAGAATTGCATCTACTGGGATCCATGGCCGTGAAATTGTAAGTGGTGCCTTAGCCCGCTTCTGTAGGACAATGCTGCAGTCCTTTCTGCTCTCCCACTGGGAACCAAAATGTAACATTTCTTTCAAATGTTGGCTGTGGTTCTCTTAGGTGGTGGTTGATAACATTAACTTGGGAAAAAGGATGTAACCTGGGTCATTCCCATGGGACAACTTTGAATATATCTGATCTATTGGTAGTATTGTGATCTATGTAGTATTGTGCCCATCTTTCCAAATAACTGCTCAAAGCAAATGGGCTGCAAACGGGGGGAAAAACGTGGATGATCAACTACCTCCATATGAGGCGGGTGAGACTTCTGATACAGGCTTCCCAGCTAGTCATTTTGAGTGTAGTGTGATGGCATAATCACAGTTGCCTACATAAATAGGCAGGGAGACACAAAAAGATGGCCAAAGAACAGCACATGCTGTTGACATGGAAAAAACACCCACTAGAACTGTCAGCTACTCTCCTAGCAGAGAACTGAAACAACATGAAAGACTAGCTAAGCAGACAACATATGTCTAGTGGAATGAAAAATCAGTCACAAGCTGTTCAGGGCAGTATGGGGAACAACATATCGATCTGATTAATACCAAAGCAACAGGATGTCTTGAGTAGTTCAGAGAATAAATGATATTCCCTATTCAGTTTTGAGGGAATAGATGTCTAAAAGTTGAATTTATCTTGGCATATAGGTATTCCTGCTCTGGCCCATGCTGAGGAAGGTACTACAAAAGATAGCCAGGCCCACAGAACACACTAGCCTCATAATTGAGGACTGGCCAAAATGACACTAGTTCACAGAATGGATGAATCTGCAATTGTCATTTTGGCTTCCAGCAATAAATCTCCTCACATTAGACTTTGTCATCCACAGTGATCAAACTCGCTTCAAGGATATGGCATGGCTGTAAATAAACGTCAGAATATCCTACAGTACCATTTTAATTTTGATAAATAATCTATCCCATTGCAGTATGAGAATTTGGAAGGTAGTGTGGCAATATAGGTGGTATTCCTGTGCTGTGTCGGAAGTTCATATATCCTTGAATTTTGGCAGGACAGTTGGGACATGGGGATGAATGCTGGCTCACTGAAAGTTAATTCAGCAGGAACTGTAACCTTTCAGGTTCATGCAGATAATGTGCAGTTGTTTTTGTTTGTTTGTTTTAAAGACTGAGGAAATTGAGACTGGTAATCAAGCCATAATGAAAAGGTAATTTGGTCCTACCTGCTATCTACAAGCTTCCTTCCTACATAGTTTTTCATCAGGAGAAGGTAGCACTTACGATAGCGCCACATGTNGTCTGGAATGGCATAGAGAATCAAAGAGAGAATGGAAATTACCCACTTGATCTGTTTTTCTTTTTAATCCTCCGGTTTATCAGTCCAGAACCCCCTTCTTATTGAGACTAGCATCACTTTATATAGTTTCAAGTTTTTTATCCAAATATTTTGAATTTCTAGTAAAATGTTGGAAAGAAGTTACCATTAACTTTTGAAATGTCAAGTACACTTGATGAGCTGGGTACCCCTTTATATACAAGTGATGACATTACTGGAACAGCGTGTATTACTGTCTTCTTTTGCTCGTAGTTATACCAAAGTGTCTAGAATAACAGAATTTAGAAGAAGGATAATTATTGGGTATAGAGAACTTCCCAAAAAGCTTGTTTATGGAACAAATGTACATTCCAGGCTAAAATACTGCCTATGCGTTTGCACCTTCATAAATATTAGGAATAAGTAAGTTCTTGAGGATTGTGAGCCAATTGGGGACAATGCAGATCACAAATCCCAGGAGAATGATTTCAATCTTGATTGAAGAGATCCGGCTATGGAATGAACTTCCAGACTCTAGCATCCCTAGGAAACTGAAACCTTCCACTGTTGGGGGGAGAAAAACAACAAAAACTTTCCACTATAGCAAGAATGACATTAACAATATTGACATCCCTTCTATGCGAATGGGTTCTCTCCCCTGGCTCCCCCGCCCAGAAACCAACCAACAGCAACAAAAAATACCCAACACAATTTTGATTGATATAGACAAAATTCTCGTAGTGTAGTTTTTAAAGTATTTGTATGTTAACTCCCGATGCACCTTCTTTTTCAGATGTCTGTGGTGATGTGTTAAAATGCTGAAATTCCTAGTTTGTAATAGAACAGAAGCACAACAGCAGAGATTTGTCTTTTTTGGTTTCGTTTTTTAAATTTGCTTTTGTACAGACCAGGGAGAAAATTATTGGCACGCATTTTTAGGACAAATATAGCCGCACCCATAAGAGGTCATAATGGAAATGTTCACATGTGAAACTGATACGTATAACTAAAATAGTTTTGATTTCTGCAGATTGCTACAGTCTTTTAAACCACTTGCAACCAATGTTCCCAGCTGTGTTCTCAAATTACTGCAGAGCCATTTTCCTTGTGGATTGAGAAGAGGAGAAACTGTTAATATAGAAGAAAGTAAAAGTCTTTCAGAACAATAAAAAGTCCATATTTTCAGGACTAAACATTTTAAATACTGAAAGACTTGCTTTTCCTCTGTGTTACTGCTTTCTGTTTTCCTGCTTCCCTTCATTATTTTTAGAAACTGAAAAATAATGTTTAAAACGTCTGGAATTAAATCTTTTGAGGTATAAGCTTTCTTTGAGTGTATATTTCATATATTTAATGTACAAAACATCTGAACACATCAAGGATGTGTAGAATACATGCCAGAAACTACATACAATATTAAAGCTATAAACTTAAATGTAGGGGAAAAGTTAAAGTATAATGCATACTTCAAAGGGGGCAGAGCTGAAGTCGTGCATTTATCCTGAACTTTGGCACTTCCTAGTAACAGAGTTCAACAATGCAGCTATTACTTCTAAATATAGTGTTTGGCAAGGAGTTATTTAACGTATTTGGGACACCTTGTGGTAAGAACTTTTTAACTAAAATAGTATTGTTAATGTTTTATTTGATATTATAAACTTTAAAAGCAATGTAAAGACTTATGGTGCTTAAGAATCACAATTTCAGACATCAGATTACAAAGCCTACGTGGAGCAATACAAAGTATTTGGGAACAGTCTGAGTCTCATAAATGTTCTCTCCCCCGCCCCCCATTATTATTATTATTATTATTTTTTTTTTTTTTTTAATTTGTACTTACTAAAGCCTCAACTGGGCTTTATTGGTAACTATTGGGTTTAAATTGGAACCAAATATACCAATTCCTTTTAGGTTGTGGGATTAAAAAGTACCCTAGAACTACACTAATTTCAAAGAGGATAGCAGGTCCTGGTGTAAATTGGTGCAGTTCTATGTCAGTCTTTGGAGCTACATCGATTTACATCAGCTGAGGATCTGGCTCAGCATGTTTAGTGTTTCGGTCTTTGTGATATTGAGTTCAGACTCTCGTCTGTATTTTGCTATATGTACTACCATAGTCTAAAATTTGTTATCTTTTGTGCTTCAGAATTGTGCAATCTGAGTATCAGATTTTCACTATGGAATTAAATTGCTTGCCATTGAGACGTGACATACAATCCTGTGAATGCACAGCAATTGCTTTTACATCTTAACTATTGCTGCTTGAAAATAATTCAAGTTATTCAGGTTTTCCCTATACTAAATTGAGGGAGAAATGTAAACACTGCTGTTACGTTAATATGGCAAAATTGTAAAAGATCTTTAATAGCCTTAAAAATAAATATTAGTCAATGTATACTAGAAGTTAAATGGAGGCTGGTTATCCTTTCAGAGCCTGATTCTTACTCTAGAAATTAAGTAGAGTCATGGAGGGCTGTATTAGCCTTCCACACTGGGGTTAGTTTAACCTATTTTGTATAGTAGCTTAAAAAAAACCCCAAAACCCTCCCCCTAAAATAATGGTTAATTTTCTGACTTGGGTAGCGGAGCACTCTGAATTCAAGGCAGGCATCACAATGATTATATTTTCTTTTAATTAAAGAACAATACCATGTTGTATTTAATAGCACTTGTAAAAATATTTGTTTTCTTCATTGTGTATAATAACCCACTGGAAATATAAGTGACATTCAGTTTCTTACCAATTTTTTTCCCTCTGTCATTGGATTCCTCTGAAAAGGAGTTGATTTTTATCTTCCTCCCTGGCTATATTTGTTCAGTTCAGGCGTAGCTAATACAGAAAGATATCAGTGAGGTAGCTTATCTAGATTATGCTTCCATGGTGACCCTGATCTGTGGTTAAGAGGGCTAAGTATCTTTTGAACAAATGATCATATGTCTCTTGAAATATTGACGGTGAACCACAGAACAAAAGTGTGTTCTTCATTGCTTTTTTATGATGTATAAAGATGACCTCAGAAGTGGTATTTAATCTTCATGCACACACTCTTAAAAAGAAATTGGAAACATTAGGTTATTTCAGTTTTCCCCTCAAATACTGGAGAACTAATTGAATAACCATCAGGCTGCATGTGGAATTTTCAAAAGCACCTACATAATTTAGAACACATGTTCTATTGACAGTGTAGCTGCGAGTTTCCCACACTACTTAGGATCTTACAGCAAAAAGGAAAGTCAAGATATTCGAAAGGGCTTGTTTTTTTTATTGTATTTTTGTGTGGTGAGTTCTTTTGAGGTGGTCTTCGGACATCAAAGGAACAGTTCAGGGAATTATTAAAGCTCATTTTGCATCTATGCGAACACTGAAGTCTCATTTACACTAAGGCCTCTCTATACTTTCAGAGCAGTGTAAAGTGGCCTGGAAGTGGGTATAGTAAAAATTTGCTCCCACTTTTTAAAGTGCCAAAGGTTTAATGTAAATGAGATCTTTGATGATTTTTTAGGTGTCAGCCACTATTTGTCCTGGTCTTGAAGCAGGAAGGAGCATGTTCTTGATGGAAAGTCCCTGAATAAGAAGTTTGACTCCCACTGGTAGTACCAATGCTCTGTCTGAAAAGGGGGGGAACAAAACTAACCCAGGACATTGCCCCTGGTGTGTGTGTGTGAAAACGGTAATCATTTTTACTTAAGATAGTGATCTGAATAGGTGGAAACACATACTATAAATTATCAGCTTTGCACAATTTTACTTGCCCACTCTTTTTTTATTTTTTTTAAAATCGTAAATAAAATACCATTTAGGTTTTTCTTTCACTATTACTATGGTTGCCATCAGGCCACTTTTGGTGAAGTTCAGATAAATTTTCAATTTTGCAAGTATTTGTTTGTGAAACACATATTTAAAAATACTTATTTGAGAAATATTTTTATTTTACAGCATTCCATGCAACTCCTAACACTTACAAACGGAAGAATACAGAAACAGCAATAGATAATAAACCTTGTGGACAGCATTGTTATCAGCATCTGGTAAGATAACTTATTTCATTGGGTAGATAGAAAGTTGGGAGTTTTTTTGTACTTTCTATTTAGCAAAAAATAAAAATCAAGTGTTGAAAAAGGTGAAGCCCGTAGTCAAATGAATCCAGTCAAGCCATACTATGCAGTACTGTAGGAAACTCTGTTGATGACTAATGTCCCACGTGGTGGTAGGAGATACTGTGCTAATGAAGATGTAAAATTTAGGTGCTAGCAACTTGCAGTCAAAGCTTTCATAGCACTTTTCACAAAAGTAAGGATAGTGACTCCAGTGACCAGGCCAAAGTTCAAATTGGGAAGTTGAATTATTTCATATGAAAGTATGTACCTCTAACAGTCAGGAGCGCCGCCAGCTTTTCCGGCGCCCTAGGCGGCAGAAGGTCCCGCCCCCGAAATGCCGCCCCCCAACAGCGGCGGCGGAAGGTCCCGCCCCCAAATTTCCGCGGCCAGCTGGGGCGCCGGCGCCCCCCAAATAGCAGCGCCCTAGGCGACCGCCTAGGTCGCCTAATGGGTTGCGCCGGCCCTGCTAACAGTGTGAGTATACTATAGGGTTACCATATTTCAGGACACGGCCAAAGGGGGAGCTGGAGGAGAGGCGGGAGCTGGAGGGGTGTGTGTGTGTACTGGGAGGGAGTATTTGGGGGGTTGTGGGAGGGGTTTGTGTGTGTACTAGGAGGGGCACCTGGAGGGGGTACCTGCTGCCTCACTCTCCAGGTGGGGGGCTGTGTGTTGCTCCCTGTAGTGGTGGTAGGGCAGCTGGCGCAGGCCCAGAACACAGCGCCTGCAGTCTGTCAGCACCTCCCTGCCTCTCCCCCTCCCCAGGGCTGGGAGCTGGGGCTTGGGTGGGTAGGATCCAGCAGCTGTGGCTGCAGGGAGGGACCAATCTGGGCATGGAGATAGTTCTTTCTGAACTGCAACCTCTGTTTGCAAAAATCCGGACTTTGCCTCTCATTTGAAAAAGTGCCCGGATAGAGGGTGGAGGATCAAAAACAAGAAAACGTTTGGGGAAGACCCAGATGTATGGTAACCCTATGTGAGTATCTTCCTCTCTCAGTAATGCACTGTTAACAGGCCCAATTCTGAGTTGGGACTTGTCTACTGACCTTCTACCGCAGGTGTAAGAGAGTTATGAACTGAGCCCTGTTCTGTAATTTATCTGTCTTAAATTTCATTTTAAACTGCAGGGATTTGTTTCATTGTCAGGGGGGGTCTCTGCCAATGTTTGTGTCCCTTAAGAAGCTGATATGGTTGGGGGATGGAGATCTTAGTTGATATAGTTTCACTTCTCTCAGTTTTGAGGGTTATTTTTGTAGGAGAAATAATTTTCTAATCCAAAAATGGTTTGCTATACATTCGCTCAATCATATCCATCTCAAAGAAAATGAGAGAAAATGCTATGCTGTATTCATCTTTCCCTGTAATACCAGACCTCTTTTAGCTATAACACCTTAACAGTTCCCAACATTTCTGTTTTTGGCAATGGACTTTATGCTGGAAATTTTTTATTTGTCCATCATCAAAGATGAAAGTATTTTTTCATTTCTTTAAGTCAAAGTGAAAATAGAATTTGGGTACTAATATCAAGCTAAGTAAATTGAGATCTCAAACTGTGTGTACTTTATTGATGCACACAGTAAAGTTCATGAGCATGAGATGACCCAAAAGCATTGTGGATAAACATTTTTAGATTTATATTAAAATATGTAAATAGTTATTTTATCTGAAACCTGCTGTGTAAATTATACATTTTTTCATGATTCGGGCTTTGGCTTTAAGTGACTAGTGATCCATTCTCACCTCCCTCCTCCCCAAATTAAAACATTTCAAACCCATGTACTGAAGACTCTATTATTCTTTATTTAGGAAGGGGCAAAGGAGTTTGCAGCTGCTCTGACTGCTGAGCGAATAAAGACACCACCAAAGCGCCCAGGTGGCCGCCGAAGAGGAAGACTTCCAAATAATACCAGCAGGCCCAGCACACCAACAATAAATGTGTTGGAATCAAAGGACACAGATAGTGACAGGGAAGCAGGAGCAGAAACTGGAGGTGAAAATAACGATAAAGAGGAAGAAGAGAAGAAAGATGAAACATCCAGTTCCTCTGGTGAGGCCAATCAATAAGAAATGAATTGTGATTGTGAGGAGAGGTCTCAAACCATAATTAAGCAACCTTAGAAGCCACATATTTTTGGATGTATTTGGACTTTTAATTTAATTAGAAGATATGGGATAGTATCTTTATCACAAAGAGCCTTATAATGAAAGTTCAGAATAACTTCATTTGTTCAGCACTGTCTCCTGAATACTTTCAGAAGCTAGACTGTGCTACCTGAATTCTTCCCACTGTCTGATTATAGCTTCTGTCTGTAGATGTGTAAAAACTTCTGTATGTGGTGTCTTCTCACTAAAAAAACCAGGACTTTGTTCTGTTACAGTTCACACATAACTTGATGTTTTTAAGAGTCATGGAAAACTTAGTTAAATTGTGAGAGAAGCGTCAACCTCATTGATGCTCTTGATGTTGCAGAGGCAAATTCCAGGTGTCAGACACCAATAAAGATGAAGCCAAATATTGAGCCTCCTGAGAATGTGGAATGGAGTGGTGCAGAAGCATCGATGTTCAGAGTTCTCATTGGCACCTACTATGACAACTTCTGTGCAATTGCTAGATTAATTGGGACCAAAACATGCAGGCAGGTAAGAAGTGAAAATTGCTTATTTAGGTGGCAGCATGCTATTTTCAAAACTAGATAGAAAATATATGTTAATACTCATTCTTATAAGAAAATTTATTAACCAACTTGGTTTTCCTGAGAACTCGGTCTTCTCTGATTTTTAAAAATTTGTACAATGAATTTTAGTGATTTCAATGTATCATACAGTTTAAAATACACAGCTATTTTTATTTGATCATTTAAGATCAAATAAGATAAAATAAGAGATATATCTATAAAGGGAAGAAATTTTGTGGCTTGTTATAATTTGTAAGGTGTTGGAGGAAATCATTCTAACATAATAGAAAGCTTCATTTTCTATAAGTGAGATATATGTTATGGTATCTCTTGCTAGGTGTATGAGTTTAGAGTAAAAGAATCTAGTATTATTGCTCCAGTTCCTGCTGAAGATGTTGATACTCCTCCAAGAAAGAAGAAGAGGAAGCACAGGTAAATCTGTTAATAAATAACCTTAGAAGCTAAACATGATAACCCATAGGACAGGGGTTCTCAACCTTTTTTCTTTCTGAGCTCCCCCAACATGCTATAAAAACTCCACGGCCCACTTGTGCCATAACTGTTTTTATGCACATAAAAGCCAGGACCAATGTTAAGGGGTAGCAAGGAGGACAACTGCCTGAGGCCCCATACCACCGGGGGCCCCATGAAGCTAAATCGCTCAGGCTTCAGCTTCAGCTGTCGGCTCGGGGCCCCAGGCTTCAGCCCCATGAGGTGGGGCTTTGGCTTTCTGCCCTGGGACCCAGCAAGTCTAATGCCAGCCCTGCTTGGCGGACCCCCTGAAACCTGCTCCCCAGGGGACCCCGGACCCCTGGTTGAGAATCACTGCCAAAGGAGACTTATTGAAACAGCAGTACACAAGTAAAGTCTTTGAAAGAAAAGGCTGTTTATTTCTTCTCCTTATTCCTTTGCTTTCAAAGAATATCAATGAAACAAAATTGTCCAATTTCTCAAAAAAAAAACAAAAACCCCTGTTCTATAAATAGTCAAGTTCTTCACAGGTGCTTATAGGCTTATTGCAACAAGTACATTCAAGTTAGGGTTAGATTCACACTATTCCAGACAATGTTATAATAATCAAAAATTCACATTAGTGTAGAATAGGTTAGGTTTTGTTGAATTAAAAAAAAAAAAAAGAAGCCAAAAGAGATACTACCACTTAATATATATATTTTTTTTGGCAACATTCAAAAAAAAAGTTACTGATTCCTTGAGGTTTTTTTTAGAAATAACACTTCAGTAATGAAGTCATGTGACTATAATATGTCATTTCCCAATAATAGCCTGAATCAGTAGTGAATAGAAGATATTCTGCAAATTAGTATGCAGATTTTATCCATATGGTAAAATGTAATGCTTCAAACAAGCAATAACCTGTAATATGCTGGAAAAGTAAGACACATCCTCCCTTTAAAAACAAAACAATTCTTGATCACCTACATAGACTCAGACATTCCGTCTTATTTACCAACTAGATACTTAGTTGAAGAACCATGCTAGGAGGCTACTAAAGTTCCAGTACAAGACAAAGATCATATGGCAACTTATCTACGTTTATTGATATAAGTGATAAGGAAAGCTGTTATAAGGTTCTTTCTGAGGATATAAAAAACCCATCCAAAATTAACTTTCTAAAAGTTATTTAAAATGCTCTCCTTTCCCCCCCGTTTCTTGTCTATTTACTTTGCAACATATGAACACTTTTGAAGGGGACAATTTCTTAACTAAAAATCTGGGGTCTAACAGAAACCCAAGCATGGGACAATTCTGTGTGTGTTCTGGTGAATGTTTTTATTCCTAGAAGGGTGAGAGGGAAAAAAGGAAGAGAGAACCCTCAGTAGCCAAGAGATCTTTGAAAAACTTTTTCTTTCTATTTTTCCCAAATGGCTGCCTGTTTCTCCCCTCGCCCTACTTTTTCCAGCAATTAATTCTTATTACTTTCCTGGCTCCTGTCTACCTGTTCCATGGTCTTCTTGCTCAAGGAGAGCCTTCCATTGATCTTAGTGCAGAAGCTGCGACAGCGATAAAATGAACTGACTGCTTGTAGTGCAGAGAGACAATCAAACCAGGGTAGAAAAGGGGGTCAGTGAGCAGCTGGAAGTGGTCCTGCTCTGTTCAGATCACAATAGTACCATTGCTCCCTCTGCTTCATAGCTATCAACTGTCCTGAGGCATTTGGTGGGCAAGATTTTCAAAATCTGAAATTATCCAGCCAAACTGTACTGTTGTTGGCAGCTCTGTCTAGGAATGTTGTTAGCTTTGAATTCTGGTTTTCTCTGTTCTGGTTCATTGGGTGGGGAAGTGCTATACACCAATGTGTTCTTTCTGACTGGTTGCCAATGTGTCAGTGATAAGTGATTTCAGGGTGTCTTTAATGCTTTTACAACATCTCATTGGATTCTGCATTTTACTATGTCAGCTCAAAGACTAATGGGTTACTTTTCCTCCTATGTAAGAAGCATCTTGAGTAAAACAAAACAATATTGTCAACACTTGTTCATGATGGTTTTCTTGTTTCTCTGCCTCCTTGGGAGGGATGCAGCTAGAGGTTTACAAGTGGCTGAAATGCTCTGAATGAAGAGGTAGAAAGTGTTCTTTATGTTTCCAGTCTGAATCTACTGTACTGGAGCCAGACTGCTTAAATTGTGTTGAACAACCTGTCTCTGACTCTCCTACTTTTGGGACATGGCTTCCATTGCAGGCTCTCCAGAGCCTGCTGCACGCTCCAGTTCCTTTCTGCCAGAAGACAGGAGAGAACCTGAAGAACAATTCATAGTGGCTTCCTACATTCACAGGCACCATCCTTCTGAAGGAGAACTCCATTCTTAGAGGAGAAAAAGCAGCAGCAGCAGGCTCAGTTAAGGGCCTTTGTAACATCTTTCCTACTTGACTTGGTAGCACTTTTTCATTAAGCTTTCTGTTCAGTCTGGGTGGCCTCTCTGCCAATATGCTGAAGCTGTCTTGCAAGCCAAACTGCTACTGTTTACTCCACATGAGCACTACCAAACTTAACTTCCTGCAGCATCGGATTCCCACACCATCTTAGCATGCCAGTCTACTCAAAGAATGGAAAGCCTAGTAGGAAATACAGCCTGCTCGTTGCTAAGAGCAGTTTCCTTCTCTCCTCCTATGCCAAAGTGTGTTAGATTCCTGATGATGCTGTGCTAAAGAGAGAGAAAAACTTTCGTTTTTACACCTGTGTTGTAGGAGCCTAATAACTTGTGTTGTCCTTAGGTGTATTTTTATGTACCATCTCTGCAGCCCGACAGTTTGTAAAAGCTATTCTTCCTAATTAAACTGAGAAGACAGCTCTGTATAAGAGACAACCAGTTTGACAACTTGAATAAAGAGCAACAATTCCACCAACTCAAAAGAAGGTGACCATAGACTGAGAGGAGAAGAAACTGGTACTTTAGTCATTCATTCTGACGTGCTTACATCCATATCTAGTTGATATGAATGAAATAATCATCAGTCTCCCTCTGATCTCAAGGACTTGACTTGATTTCTTAGACTACACTTAAGTGAAGAAATATTCTTGATGATTTTCTATCCAGATAGATTTCATTTGAATTCTTCTTTCTGTCCTTATTCTTCAAGGATTGGTTCTTCACAGAACCTAGCTATAGCTTTTCTATATTATTCTGCCCAGGATACTACAGATCTTGGCCAAAGGCATCTTAAGTATCATCGTGGCCTGGCAAGCAGTGTGGCTGATGTCTTGACCCAAATTACTTGCATTCCCCTGTAAAAGGCTGCATCTTTAGAGCGAGTCTAGACATGGCATCTTTAAGGAGTCTAATGAGAACAAAAGCAGAAAAGCAAAAACCTTCTTTTCCAACAGATCCAACTGCATATATCAGTTGAATTTTCATTTCTAAACTCAAGAGACAGATTCAGTGTTGTCCTCATGCCTTTACTAGGGACAGATTTTAGCAGTTTCCCCAGAAATGTCTATAGCTGCTATCCGGATGTCAGCATCTTCTGGATTTTTAGCCAAAAAGGTCAACATATTTGACAAACAATTTCAGTAATCAGAAGTGAACATAATCCAGAAGCATTCAGTTATTAAATGCACAGGCAGGCAGGAACCAGATGTAGAGATCAGTTTGTCTCCCACTTTGTTGGAGATCACCCATCAATAATTGGCCTATTGTTCCTAATACCTGGATTTAGGAACAACACTCGTGAATGCTTTTTCACCTTCCAACATGTATTTATATACTGAAATTGCTCTTGCCTGGAAGATTCTCCAAGTACCACTTCTTGGTAAGTCTACCTCATCTGACTTGATGTTTGCAATACCTCCTGACTGTTACTGGGGAGAATGGGAGAAGTGACATGTACAGTAAGAGGAAATTACTCACTAGTAATTGTTTGTCATGGTCCAGTATTTATTCCATCCTACATCCCTTGGGAAAAATCACTTGACGTTCCTCTATTTTATACTATCCTACTACTACTTTGCTGTGGAAATCTCCCACTTGACACTTTTGCCTCTTTGCTTCCTGGTAGTTGAAAATACAACATTGTCTTGTGTTGCTGAGTAGGATGGGAGAAGAGATAACAAATAGAATTACTGGTGAGAAATCTCTCACCCCCACCACTTCTCCTATCCCCAGTATGTCACTTGTCGAGGCCATTAAAGGAAAGGTACAGTGCTTCCAGGCAACCTTCCACCTCTGTCATTCAGTTTCTGAAAGCCACCATGCTAATCTTAGGGTTTATGTTGCCACCCATCGCCAGTATCAAAGAGCACTAGTCAGACCTCTAGTTATCCCAGTTGGCCCATGTTGAAGCATTCACTTGGTCCCTAATGTCATCTTTAATTCACCCTCTCAACTCATGGTCACAATATACCTTTAATCCTTTACTCTCAAAGTACTGTTATGGTGGCCCTAGTCTCCTTCAGAAGAGTCAGTGAGCTGGCATAATTCATCACAACTTCCATATCTAATTTTCTACCACGTAAAGTTATTTTGGTTCTGATCTTCTTGGCCAAAGTGTTAATCTTTCATTTTAATCCAGCCTCCTTGCCAAATTTTGTATGAAATCTAATGCGCCCTTAGAAACGAAGTGGCACACCTTGGACCTTTGCAGGACATTAGTATGTTACTTTGTTAGAATTGTAGAAGTACTTAATTCATAGACACTTCATAATGATCAAAGGTCTGATTTAAGTTGTGCATTCAAGAGTCTTATCTATGAAAAGCTTCCATTACCAGTAGGGAATTTGGCATACTACTAATCCATATTGTCATCTTGGGCCAAAAGAAGGAAAGCTTCTGTGGCGGAAGTATTCTTCAGCTGTGTAGTCTTTTCTACTTTTAACTAGTCTGGAGTGTTTGGTGAATGTAACTTAATCATGAGAGGTATATTAAATTTTCTGACTTGAAATCTTATTTCTCCCTTCAAGTAGTTGGGAAGCAGATTTCTAGAGAGGTTCTGTGTCTCTTAATTGAAGTAATACAGTGCAGAAATAGGAATTTTTACCTGTTTATATCCTTTTACTTCAGTATTATACCCGCTTGGAGTGACCCACCTTGAAAAGGAATTAAATCTGTTTTGTATAACATATTTTTGAAGAAAAGTTATAAATCCGAAGAAATTAAGAACCTGAACTCTGAGTCTCATAGTTACCTTGACAAGAGTCTACTTAATTGGATGGAGAACAGGTTAACACATATTTAATGTAAGCTAGCTGTGTGGAGAATCATGTTACATTTGGTTAAAGCTGTTGGGTGCACAGGAGGAAAAAACAGTAATCCATCATAACCCAAATTGATGTAATGCTGTGCAGAAAGGAAATTAACAGGTAGAAATTCCTATTTGGTTAAACATATATTTAATGTATCTAAGCTTTGAAAGAAGAACTTCTGGGTGTTTGTAGTCATTGGAAAGAAATGCAGATTCATGGTTCTGTTCCTTAAACATTTGAATCTACCATGAGAATTTCTCACTACACACAACACTCTGCATTACGTGGACAAGTTACAATAATTAACTCTCTCTAGAAATGGAGATCTATACAGAAGCAAATTGACAGTCTGTCCCATAGTCACAAACAACAGAATTTTAATGTCAGTATTTAAACGTATGAATTAACTCCTTGGGAAAATAAATTTAGGAAATCCTGGCTGCAAATGATTTAACTTTATTATGGTGAAACATTAGTTTTAACTGCTAAAGAAACAATATATTGGAACTACAGCATTAAAGCAAAATTAAAAACACTGGTTTCTAACATCATTTTTAGTAGATGGTAAATCGCCTCAAGCACATTGTCACCAGATGTTAGCAATAAACTGGGCTAGGGTGCAGGTTCTTCTGTAAAACTTCGATGTAGAAGGTTTAGGAATTCTTGTTACAGAAGACTTTCCCAGTTAAGTGATTTTGTAGGTACCTAGAACTGCAGCTACATTCCCCAGCCCAGTACAGGAGGAGTTCCTGTCAACCTTCTTGTGTTTGTTTTGTGTTTTTGCAGGTTGTGGGCTGCTCATTGCAGAAAGATACAGCTGAAAAAGGGTTAGCATCTTTCCATTCAACTTTATGTCCTGAATTTTTAAGATCCTACTAATGTTTTCTGAATGATGTTAGGCCATTTTATACTTTTCATGGGGAGTCAGGGGTCACAAGGAGACTGAAGAATAGTAACCATACATTACTGATACAGCAGGGGCAGAGGATATTCCACATTGTTTATGCAGCTCTTCAGAAAAAGCTTTGCATATTTTAAAAGAAAATAAAACTAAATAGGAAGGAGGCAATGAATTCATAACACGTTAGGCAGGCCTTGTTATAGTGCAAATAACACAGCACAGCTCTTATTGTGATGAGCTGCATGTTGTGTGGGTTTTTTGTTTTGTTCTTTATTTTGAAAGATGCTCTGGAAATTTGTGGGGATGGGAGAGACTTTGATTCTGTTCAGAGGTGGATTTTTATTTTATTTTTTAATTTTTTTTTTGTTGCTGCTTGGTTGTTAACTGAAACGGATATAACATTATACAAATACACCTAAACCAGCATAAGAGCTAGTGGATTGAAGGCAGATATTAATTTATATAGCACCCAAAGTCTATTAGCTGCTCTACAGATAAAGCGAAAGACAAGATTCCTGCCTTCAAGAGCCTAGGGCTTATCACAGGGAAATTGACCAGCAGAAATATAGCGGTATAATTGTATGGGTATTGCTAAGCAGTATAATTCCTCTTGTGGAATAAAAATTACCTTAGTCTAGATCAGTGGGGGCAGCCTGCGGGCCACACACGGCCCATCAAGGTAATCCGCTGGTGGGCTGCCCAACAGTTTACTTGCATTTGCATGGCTGCCCGCAGCTCCCAGTGGCCACAGTTTGCTGTTCCCAGTCAATGGGAGCTGCGGGAATGTGGGTGGCTGTGCAAATGTAAACAAACTGTCTGGTGGCCCGCCAGCAGATTACCCTGATGGGCCCCACCTCTTCACCCCCTGTTCCACCCCTACTCAGCTCTTTCCGCCCACGAGCATGCCCCGTCCCCGCTCCTCCCTCTCCCAACTCCTCCTGCATGCTGTTGAACAGCTGTTCCAAGGCATCCCACGGGTGCTAGGAGGGGGGGAGGGGAGTGAATGGGTGGGGGGCCGCAGGTAGGCAGGAGTAGGGGGAGGAAGAGGAGCTTGGCTGCTGGTGGGTGCTAAGCACCTACTAATTTTTTTTCCGTGGTTGCTCCAGCCCTGGAGCATCCATGCAGTCAGTGCCTATGCTAGTAATATACAGCTATAGTTGCTCCTCAATTCCCACTGTAGACGAGCTCTTAGGTTCTAAATACACTACAGATTAGTAATATGAGGGGTGAGGTGCAACAGCAAGCAAGCAACTCAGTAATTAAGTTAACATGCATCTTGTTAATGCCACAATTTTTGTTTTGTGTACTTTTCTGTTATTAATACTTTGAGAAGAGTAGGTTTGATAGGCCTTTTTTGTTGAAGTGAATTTTAAGATGGGACTTCCCATTTGAAATTTTTGGTTAAACAAATTTAAAGTTCTCTCATTCTTAATCTTTTCAAATTATTACTATTTTTATTCAGATGGGTCATCTAATCATGTTTACAACTACCAGCCATGTGATCATCCTCGTCAGCCTTGTGACAGCTCATGTCCTTGTGTAATTGCTCAGAACTTTTGTGAGAAGTTTTGTCAGTGCAGCTCAGAATGTAAGTAATTTTGGAAGGCATCTGCAATTGAGTGTCTTTTCGTAGACTAGTTTCATTTGTAGACACAAATTTACTGCTGATATTAAATAAAAGGCCTCCAAAGGGCAAAAAAATGGGCTTATGCCATTTTTTGCTGTTTTTTGACATTTAAAGAAGGCCTGGAAAGTTTTCGGAGAAGTTTTTTCTTTCTCTTGCCGCCTGCCCCTCTCCCTACCACCCCCACCACACACACACACACTTTTTTTTTTTAAAGCATTATTTCAGGTTATGTCTAGGTGACCAGAAGCATAAATGATGACATTACAAGTAAGGAGTGAAAGTGCTTTTTAGTTAGTCTGTTTACATCTCTTTGGTTGTCTTAACTCCTGTTTAACTTTAATGGCTAATTACACTTTGAATAGAGTCTTTATAATAAATTCAGCACCCTCACCCATTCAAGTAGGGAGTTAAAAGCTCAAAATAAATACTCTGCCTCCAAGTGGTCCTCCAACAAAACCAGTAAAAAACACACTTTGCCTTACTGATATTTCTAAGGTAAGAAAGAAGGGCGTACACACACACACGTACCCTGCGTTCCTGGTTCTTTTCAGAATGTATAGAGAGACAAAAATCTCTAAATAAGTTAAGCATTAACGCCAAGTACAGCAACATCTAAATATCTTTGAAATACATACTTAAGGTGCAGATTTTAATGAGACCATGTGCTCATAGTGAAACGTGTTTAAACGAATGCAGGACGGGGGCATTAAGGAGCAGTGAGTTGGTTATTCTTGAATATAAGGCCTGTGTAAAGAAACTTACTATGCCTCTGTGCATATGGTGAGCACTGCTTCATTCAGTAGAAGACTGCAGAGAAAACACCCTTAGGGTATGTCTACTCAGCCCATGATAACGAGCCTCCTGGCCTAGGTCAATTGGCTCAGGCTAGTGCCCCAAAAATAGTACTTGAGGTTGTGGCTTAGGCTGGAGCTCAGGCTGTGAAGCCCACCCCCCTCCCTAGGCTTCAAAGCCCAAGCTGCAATCTCAAAGTGCTGTCTACATAGCTATTTTTAGAGCACTAGCCTGAGTCTGTCAACCTGGCTGGGAGGCTCACAGCTGCAGGCTGTGTAGTCTGACCCTGTTCACTTTGTATTAACCTTAAGTATTGGGGAATTGAGACATCTGGAGCAAGGAATCAATGTATTTTTGCTAAACTTTAGGACGTGAACTGAGATTCTTTTTTCATGTTTACTTATTTATTTTTCTTTTCTCTTTAAAGGCCAAAACAGGTTTCCTGGATGCCGCTGCAAAGCACAGTGCAACACTAAGCAGTGTCCATGCTATCTGGCTGTACGTGAATGTGATCCAGACCTCTGTCTGACATGTGGAGCAGCCGATCACTGGGACAGCAAAAACGTTTCTTGCAAGAACTGCAGCATTCAGAGGGGATCCAAAAAGGTGTATATGCTTACCTTTCTCTACACACGCCTTCCCATCTCCACTGTTTTTGCCCTTTTACATCACGTGAACAATGAGGGGGGTGCCTAATATTGTTTCAAATCCCCAGTGCACTGGAGTTTGGACTCTGCTGTGGTTTTTGTGGCTAACAAAAAGAGAGAGACTAGCCTGAAAGGGAAAATGGTTTCCACCTACTTTGCCATTCTGAGTTTTATGTGCTACTTTACTCCTCTTTGTACAGCTCCTTATGCAACTTGTGCCACTATGGAATGGAACATCTACTGTTTCCTTCAGTACTAACTTGTGTGCAAAATATGTAAACTTAAGCTGAGTATCACCTCTTGTAGGTTGAAAAAAATATGCATTTTAAAGCACTAGTTCATGGTTTCCATAATCAGATTAATATTAAAGTGGTAAATATTGCAGTTGTACAAGCAGACTTTTGCAGTCTTAAAAAAATCTCTTAATTTACCAAGTTTTTTTAAATATTCTGATCTGGAGGCCTTTAGTACAGACAGATACAGTTTTGCATGTGTCTTGTTACTTGGATTTGTAACCAAACAATTTCTGCCCCGTGGCCACTTCTACCCTGGAATGTTTTTTTCATTAGCACTGTATCTGGTCTCCTTTATGTGCACCTTCTTCTCTCCCCCCCCCCCCCCCTCCCTTCCCAAATGTTAGTGACTATGTATGTTTATCATTTAAGATGAACATTCCAGAAAACCCAAGTCAGATGATATGTTTCTTGTTTCTCCCCTTCTCTAGCATTTGCTGTTAGCACCTTCAGATGTGGCAGGCTGGGGAATTTTCATCAAAGATCCCGTACAGAAGAATGAATTCATCTCTGAGTACTGTGGTGAGGTAAGGAAAGAGAGCACCTTTCAAGTCAGTGCTTTTCAACCTTTTTTCATTTGCGGACCCCTCAAAAATTTCAAATGGAGGTGCGGACCTCTTAGGAAATCTTAGAAATAGTTTAAGGACCACAGGTTGAAAACCACTGCTTCAAATGTATGTTTTAATCGTTACAGCTCTACGTTGGCAAAAGAGTAAGAAATTTGTTTTTTATACATAGATGTCTCACTAAAATATTCAAGGTCACTTTCTTCAGTGATATATCAGTTTGTGACCTTGACTAATTATAAAGCAAAATTGGTTAAAAAATGTCTCCAGGCTTGAGAACTAGCTTGTTTGTAGATTTAGTACCCTTTTGTGGAATAAAGGAATGTTAGACAATAATTCACAGCAGGTTTCAAGGTCTTGGCATTGCCAAGAGAATAAAAGCGTCGCTAGCATCTACTATGCATAGCTGAATCCACGGTTGATACTGCCATTTTCCACTGGCAAGATTTTTCATGACTTTTGGGTGCCTGTGAGGATGAGGCTAGAAGAGAGGCTGGATCTAAAGCAGGGTTTCTCAAACTTCATTGCACCGTGACCCGGTTCTGACAACAAAATTACTACATGACCCGAAGCCTGAGTCCCCCAGAGCCCCGTCAACATGGGCAGGGGGACCAAAGCCCAAGGGCTTCAGTCCCTGGCAGGGGGCCTGTAACCTGAGCCCTGCCACCTGGGGCTGAAGCCTCGGGCTTGGGCCCCAGGCCCCACCAGGTCTAATGCCAGCCCTGGTGACCCTGTTAGAACAGTCCTGACCCACTTTGGGGTCCCAGCCCACAGTTTGAGAAACACTGATCTAAAGAGCAGTCCCAGTTAAAGCAAATCTGGAGTTTCTTGCAAAATCATTTGACTGCCAGCATAAGACGCTGCCAAGTAGGCAAGACTGCCCTCTCACCTGCCCCAAATGTAGATATCAGGCTGTGTGAAAGGGAGAGCTAAGGCCCAGAAGTGAGTGTCCTGTACAGAGTGAATAGATCTAAATCAAAGCAACTTAAATTGTCATTTTCAATCACAGTATGATTAAATCATGTGCATTTGTACGTTAGTTATTTTCTAAGTGAAAGGTTGATCCTTATTGGTTGGTAACTATTAAACATGTTGATTTGCGACTAAGTAGTCTTTACACTAAATACACTATAGCTGTACATATTTATTTAAGCAGTTATGTAGCTTAACTTACATTTAGATTTTTAATGTTTATTTTTAGAAAATGGTGAAGATGCATTTCTTCTTTACTAGATAATTAACTTCTGTATCAAGCTCTATTTTCAGATTTGACTGAAAATGCACAAAAACAGCTTTAAATTTTTTTAAAATTAAATAAAACTACCTTAAAAGTATGCTGGATATGTAAGAGGAAAAAATTGCCAAAAGTTTACCATAAGTTTATATATCTTTAGAGAAACATAATTATAAAATATGTCTGTCTTCTAGGCTGAACTGATAGTGCTGTTTTGGGCTACTAAATAAGAGAGCCCTAGTTAATGTAACTTTGTATGGCTGAATTGGAAATGTCTCCAAGATGACAGCTATAGACTTTTATTAGTCTTGCAGTCGTCGTCTTTGCATCCACCCACAGAACAGCATAGTCTAAGACCACTTGTCAGCCTTAGCTGTAGTGTTAAAGTTTTCCCTGCCTTAATTCCACTTGCCGTATAAACTTCATTCCAGAATGGGAAAAGTTAGGATTCCAGTTATGATAGGCTTTAGATGTGGAGCATGCTTGAGGCTGTAAGCTATTTCCATTAGCAGCTGAAAAATAAGTCGCCTTTTTTTATATGCAATATTTCTTTCAGATTATTTCTCAGGATGAGGCAGACAGAAGAGGGAAGGTATATGACAAGTACATGTGCAGCTTTCTATTCAA
The DNA here is from genome assembly GCA_003942145.1 of Platysternon megacephalum. Classification (NCBI taxonomy): domain Eukaryota; kingdom Metazoa; phylum Chordata; order Testudines; family Platysternidae; genus Platysternon; species Platysternon megacephalum. The sequence goes on from QXTE01000171.1 coordinate 221,444, forward strand.
TCTGAATAATGGTACGTATGTCTAGCTATCGATTTTAATTGACACAACTAAGATTTTCTAAACCTCGATTTAGCTGCCACCTAACCCAGCAGGCACCTAAGTTTGTGCAGGTGGCATGAACAAAACTACCTAAGTTCTGCCACTGCTGAGTGCCCATGTTCACTTCTATGTCCGGGTGGGATTCTCAGAGTAGGTGATTCCTGCCTGTCTCACCTGTGGGGCCTGATCCAGGCATACCTACCACATTGGGCCTCATGTGCATGTAGAGTCCTTTGTAGCTGTCTTTTGTGAAAGGGTCTGTCCAAGAATCAGGTGCCTAAAAACCTTAAGACCCATCTCTTTCCTTAGCATTTCCTACTGCCTAGCTTAGACCCCTCCCTGCTCAGCTTGCTGGCTTCTGAAAAATGGACTAGGAACTTAACTCTCCCTATGCCCTGCATAGGGAGCCTTGAGTGCCTACCTCACGGCTGGGGATTCTACGGGACAGCGTGGTGCTTAAAAGCTAGGTGTCACAATGCTCACTGTTGTAGTGCCTCAGTCCCTTTGTGGATCTAGCCCTAAGTGCTGCACAAAATTCATAAAGGAAGCTTTTTTTATATAAAGGTCAGCACATTTTAAAAAGCTGTAGACCTGAAAAGAAAGAAGAGATCCATCTAATTTAGAAACATCGTTGTACATTATTTGGGCAGGAGGTGGAATGTGTAAAGATTCTCAGCAGGTGGAAACATCAATTTTAGGAAGTTTAGAATGTTGTTTAACTACGCTGCCATGGCAACTTTCACGTGTGAAGCTGAACACACTAAAGTTATAACCTGGCAGGTGCATAAAATAGGCTATGTGCTGTACAGCATTTTCTCAGATGTGCTTAGAAAGCTCTTTACAGGAAACCTGTTCTAACTGCTTACATTCCCTTCTAGATTTTGTGGTTGATGCAACACGCAAGGGTAACAAAATCCGATTTGCAAACCATTCAGTAAATCCCAACTGCTATGCAAAAGGTAATACCAGAAAAAGTTAATCTAGGGTTAGTCTAACAATACATGAAACATTATTGTAGAATGTTGAATACATGTTTAAGTGGTGGCAGAATGTGTAAATGCAAATGTGAGCTAAGATCCTGACTGTATACTTTATCTCTCTCTTTTTTTAAACAGTTATGATGGTTAATGGAGATCACAGAATAGGTATATTTGCTAAGAGAGCCATTCAGACTGGTGAAGAGCTGTTTTTTGACTACAGGTTGGTAGACTATAGCAAGATCTTCATTCTAGGGCCACTGTGGCCAAGCCTGATTTTTTGTCACATTGAACCTTTAATATCTGAGATTTGATAATGTATTTAGATGCCTCACCTTTTACCGAAATCCATCTTTGGGTCTCAGCAGATTGCTTATGCCAGCAGTTGTCTTCATCCCTCAAATGCTGGGATTTTGCTGGTGAAAGAGACAGCAATGCACTTGGGGCACTTCTGGCTCTGAAACTCATAGGCACAGTCTCTAATGGCTTTATAGGGAGGAATATTACCATATGTACGGAAGAGACAAAGATGGGACAAGTATCTAAACTTTATGTATTTTTTTCTCCAGATAACGATCCAAGTTTGCCAATTACAAAAGACCAGATCTACACTAGAACTTTTGTCAGTAAAATCTGTCAGGGGTGATTGAGACACTTTTATATTGGCATAAAAGTGCTTGTGATTTTTTTTTTTTAATTCCCAAGCAAAATAAAACATTTGTGCTACTGGTGCTTTTCTAGTATAGATTAGGCTTAAGGCTCCTGCTATAAACACACATGTGGAGCAAACAGCTGCTCCGTTCATTGTCTAGTGCTGACTGCACACTGGGCCAGTTTTTTAAAGCTAGTTAGGCATTGCTCTGTTTAGTGTTGCAAAGCCAAAATGATTTTGACAGCTAAGTCCTGTATCCAAAAGTGACTTAAAGTAGCTTTAAAAATTGGCCCATTCATGGGAACACAAGACAGGAACAAACTTCCTGGGTCATCGAGTTCAGTCCCCTGCTATGACAGGCAACCCACCCTCTGTCCCGTTTATATATTTATCAAATTAGTGCAAGGCTGTTTCACTCCTCTGATGGTTAGGAACCATCTAATTTATTCATGATCAATTTATACTTAGCCTTGGAAGGGGTAGATTTTTATTGGCAAATTTCAGTAAACATTATTTCGCTGTACATACACAAACTGGTGAAAAAATATTTGCCCATCTGTAAATTTTGACTGATGGAAAGTGCGAAAAATGCTGCTTAAGAACTGGTTTGATTTCAAGATAATTATGTTGATATTCAAAGCTCTAAACAGTTAACACAAACTGTCAACATCACAACATCACAAAGCAAACTATATGTGGTATTGTTGTTCGTCCCAATGTTACCCCCAACTGAAAATTTAAATTAAGTAAAAAAAAAATGCTCCAAAAGAAGCAGTATCATCTTTCAGTTAAATGAAATTCCCCAAAGTCTGTTTTAACATGAATTGGGCTCTCACAACACTACTGCACTCTACCATCACCAAGGTTGTTCCTGTGTTTTCTTCTAGAGCAACAACTTAAATGCAAGGGCACAAAAGCAACACAATTGTGTTCAAACTTTTATGTGATTGGTTCCCAATATCTTCGAGAGATTCAGCACCTTAAACTCCTCTTGAAGTTACTGATGGTGCTCAGCATGATATACATATCAAATACAAGATTAATAAAGTTGTCTTTTTTCCCCCCTCAGATACAGCCAGGCTGATGCACTGAAATATGTAGGCATTGAAAGAGAAATGGAAATCCCTTGATACCAGCTACCTCTACTTTTGAACAGCTGCCTTATCTCCAGGAACTTTCTAGTACTGTGGGCAATTTTAGAAAAATGATGCAATTTGAAATTCTGAATTTGCAAAGTACTGTAACAGTAATTTATAGTAAATTTCAAAATCAACTTTTTATTGCCTTCATCAGCTGCAAAGTGTTTTGTACCAATGAACTTTTGCAATAATGCAGTGTGGTACATTTTTCAACCTTGAATAAAGGATACTTGAACTTCTTCATTTTGAGTGTATTTGAGCTATAATGGTGATTCTAGGCAGTTAAAATAACTTTGGTATATAAAGTAAATCTCTTGAGGGGGTACACAGTGCACTTACTTAAAATCACACTTGTTGCTGCTTTTACCTTCTGTGTGGGACTTTCACACCATTAGCTGAGCGGGAAGCACAGGAAAATAGGGTTAATGCAAAAACAAATCACCAGGGGCATTTAAGGACAAGTTAGTACTTGAACTGATTAATTTTCAAGGTGGTAGTCTTTAAATTGGGGCAGGTATAGACCCTTTCTCCAAACTGTATGTGGGGGCAACTTAATTGCCCTGAGTGGCATTCAGCTAAGTTAGTCCAAGTTAAATAAAGGTGTGCATTTAAAGTGTATTAAACTACACCTATGTGGAGGCTGTTAAGAACTAAAGTAGCCTTAATTCAGGCTTACCTTACAACTTTTTCCCTTTGGAAGTGAATTAAGTATGGAACAGTGTCCTTCACTCTGACCTAGTGCTTTAGGGCAGTGGCTCTCAACTTTTCCAGACTACCGTACCCCTTTCAGGAGTCTGATTTGTCTTGCATACCCCCAAGTTACACCTCACTTAAACTACTTGCTCACAGTACACTATTACTGAAAAATTGCTTACTTTCTCATTATAAAATAAATCAATTGGAATAAATATTGTACTTCCATTTCAGTATATAGTATATAAACAAGTCATTGTTTGTTGACTTCCCTAGTGCTTTTTATGTAGCCTGTTGTAAAACTAGGCAAATAGCTAGATGAGTTGATGTATCCCCAGGGGCATGAGCACCCCTGGTTGAGAACCAGTGTTTTAGGGTATACTGTACACTAGAGCCCATTGACCTCAGTATACTAATACCTGCAAGTCTGAATTGGCTTGTTTTTTATAATAGTCCAGGGTTTCTCAAACAGGGGTCGCCGCTTGTGTAGGGAAAGCCCCTGGCGGGTTTGTTTACCTGCCCTGTCTGCAGGTCCGGCTGATCAGGGCCAGTGGAAGCTACGATCGGCCAGCCCGCCAGGGGCTTTCCCTACACAAACAGCGACCCCTGTTTGAGAAACCCTGTAATAGTCCTGGCTGATTTACTACTGCACAGCCATCAAGTTTGCAAGGGAACAGTTTTCCACTGGAAAATGCTGATTTGATTAAATCTAAATATATTGATCTTGTCAGTAACTTCCTACAAAAGTTGACATTTCAATAAGGTTCAAAATGAAACCTTTAAGGAAGGTCAAAACCAACTATCATCAGTATATGATGTTTTATTCTGTCCTTTAATTCCCGGATTCATCCTCCTTCAGTTGCAAGAGCTGCTGCTGCTATTGCCAACCAGACATGCCAAACCTGTGGGGAAAAAACAGAAATTGGGCTTGCTTTTTTTTTTATGGGCTCCAGGCAAGCAAGGGGGGAGAGCGTCCGGGGTGCACAGCAGGCCTTCCACAGTCCCAGAGTGTTGGGGTTCTTAGGGATTGACTCGTTTTGAAATGGGATTAGCTTGATTTTTGGTTTGGTGTGAAAGTCAGGGTGTTTATTTACCACAGAAAAGTTGGCAACTGTAGTACCAACCCTTGGCATGAGTGCTTTTAGTGCACAACAGCTGCCAGAGCTGTATCACTCAAAATTACAGACAAGGGCAAGGATAAACTTTCACAAAGTAGATGGGCTCAGTATATGAATTTTACTGCAAGAAATTACACACTGGATATTATAGGCATATGCCAGCTGGGAGCACAGTTCTCAAACCCTAGTTTATATCCCAGTGTTCTTTTGTGTATTAGTTACCTTGATAACATACCCCTGCAACATCTGCCATATAAACCTCTGACCGACAGCCCCCACTGTGGCATACCCACAGTACTCACCAGTGGTATTCCCTCATGCTGAAGTAATGCAGCAATGCATTATCCTAGGGCTAGACTAACTACTCGACAAGTTGTCTAATGTTAAACTTCCACAGGTCTCTGGCTGACTGCTGGAAAAAAGACTCAGGAAAAACAGCAGCCACGCAGGCCTGCAGCCTACATCCACTCTATATTGAAGACTCCATATACACCTCTACCCAGATATAATGCTGTCCTCAGGAGCCAAAAAATCTTACCGCATTGTATCGAACTTGCTTTGATCCGCCGGAGTGCGCAGCCCTGCCCCCCTGGAGCACTGCTTTACCGCATTATAGCCAAATCTGTGTTATATCAGGGTAGAGGTGTACCTGTTACCACCCTGTTCCCCCTTATCAGTACTTTGGGAGGTCTAGCAGAAATGGATAATTGCTGATCTGTTAACTTGGGTTCGCCCCAGGCTATTTCAGAAAGTGGCTATAAATCCATCTGCTAGCTCACTTTAACCAGATTTTTTCTTCTGCTGCCATTTGTTGCTCCAGAGCACTTCTATCCCTTTGTCTACCCTTGTGTAAAAACCACATGACCAATTTATCAGAACACAGTTGATCGACACAGGCTGCACTTTGAACAAGGAGCTTGGTAAGCCATAGGAGAACAATTACACTTTGAACTAAGCCACTTTACCACTGCTCTGTATGCTGAGTTTTCAAAGCGTGTTCACAGCAACCATTTCTGGCATTGTAAACATTTTCTTCCCCCTCCATTTCTAGTTTGCCATTGAAAGGACTAAAGTGCTGACTGTTCTGCAGAAACATTTTTGAATGAGCCTAACCCAAAACAACCACCACATACTCCCACTCCATGGCTTGCACACAAGTCAGTGTGTCAAAAATGCAACACTTTAAAACTGGCAAAAAAAATAACCAGAGACAACATTCCTCAAGTAGAAATGGCATTCACCACCTTCACACCAGGGTTTGTATTACTGTAAGGGCAGACTGCAGTGTGTTGACATAGGCGGCGCAGCAGCATGCACACGTCTTAGACAGAGATGGTTGTGACACAAGACGGTTTTTAAAGCCTATAGCTCACTTGTAACAACAGCTCCGCACAATTCAATATGGTAGAGTCATTTTTGCCACTTTTTCTTCTTTATTTGGCAAATTTTTGTTAAGCCTTCACTACGGCAAAGCAGCAGTGCTTTCAACAAAGCAAAACCAGAACCGTTTTATCCCCTCTAAATGCTTCAAGTCTAGAAGACGCAGAGTTGCCAAGACAATCTCCTCACACATCTTTGTTAGCCACCTTTCTTCGCTTCCCATAATAAACCACTGTGAAGCAATGGGTATTGCTAAGAAAACAAAGGTTTAATGCTGTGGTGTCTGCATTGCCGAGTGCAGAAGGTGCACCCGAAAAATCAAGATGGAGCTTCTGCTCACAATGAGGACTTGGAAAAACATACTAAGAGCAAGAATTTATTTTCCATTTGTAGAGATAGTGAGTACAGAACTCCCACTATTAGGAAACAAGGTTTTGGCTTTGGCTGTATTGCATTTTAATCAGGCTTCCACAGCCAGGAGATTATGTAAGTTTAAAGAAACAATGCTCTAGATGTTAGAGCTAGAGTCCACTTATTCCAATATGAAAAAAGATTTAGCTAAATGTTACTAACACACATTTAAAACTAAAGCTTTTATTCCCATTAAGTACCTAATTTAATAATAGTTGTGGCTGTGAGAATGTGCATCCAAAATGTATTACCCCCCTATTCATAAAAGTGACATCTTGGCCAAAAATATTACCTGACAGCATAAGTAGATGACTTTAGTTTCTGTTGTATCCATTTTGAGAAAAATGCTAAAACTCAAATGCCAAAACATTGTTGCACATCTTCCAAGTATCTGCTATTTATCTTGAAAATTCAGTGCACACTTCTCCCCCAAAAGCCACAGCTACAGAATGATTTTTCAATCTAGTGATGTGTTTTGCTTGAATCACAGGGAAAGGAAAAAGCAAAACTAACAAATTACTGTAGCTTTCATAATCATTATACCTTTTATTTACATTTAGAAAGTAGTGAAACTTAAAACAATAAAACCAAATGCAACTTGTACAGAAATCTTTTAATTTTTTTTTTTATTTATCACATTAAAAAATGAAACACACTATACAAATGGTTTTTCATAGCAGATTACACATAGGTCCATTCAGACTCGCTCTCAAAGTGCTGCCGACATTTCTAAGTGCTGCCTGTGGGGGCAGCTATTTATCATATAGCCAATGTATTGATTTAAATGCAGTAGCATGCAACCCTCAGTGGAGAAGGGTTTGATTCCTCTCTGTTCTTAAATTAGGTTAAATGGCATTGGTGTCCATATTTACATACTTGAAATGTATCAATCCTGAGCAGTTCCGATGTAAATCTGAGACTGGCTGATGGGAGTCCTGGTCTCAGTTATTAAAAAGGGAGGTCCAAATGGCAGCAGACTGGCTGCTATGAAGTTCAGTTGTTTTCATTCTTTCCATCACATAACTATTTGCTGAGCGTCTCACACAGTCAGACAACTGCTAATAAAAATGCTAAGCCAAGTAACTGTAGGTGTCCTTCTCACCATCCACACGCTCCAAGTACTCCTTCTCAATCAGAATGTCAATGCATTTCTGTAGGGGAGACGTGGAAAGGCAAGGAGCGCATTTCATAAAACAAACCCCAGGCAGGCACTTTGCAGCAGGTATTTTAAAAGCAAGACAACTTTTTTATTGTTGTTGCTTACTATACGCTTCTAACAGTTTTGGCTGCAAAGTACCATGCTGAATACATATTTCTCCTGAATACTAGCATTAAAACTATTTAGCAGGGAAATGGCATAAATAATAGACGGCAATTTACTCTACATTTTTGACCATGCCTAGAAGAGGCCACTCACAACCACCATTCAACGGAATAAAGGTGACTTGATACCGTCAATTCCCTGGGAGACTAACTAAACATTATTATTCTGTAAGTGAGCAATAAAATAATTAAACTAAGATGTATCTGGTTCCTTTATTTTGACAACTATGATAAATTATTATTTTACAATTCACACTCCACTATGCTTATTGGCACATGATGAACTCTTATTATTTAGCCTCACCATATCAATATACTTGGAGAAGCTATAAGAGAATAATTAAATGTTTCCTACTTAAAAGGATAATAGTTGAATAACTTATTTCTTTAATCTTTCTAAAATCCATCCATTAACTCAGACACTTGTTTAAAAAATTAAGATCCATTATTGCTGTTCTGACATACCTTAATTACTGGAACTCGTGGTTTGAATCTTGAGGACAGCTGGGTTAGAACTTCTCCAAGCAACTGCTGGTGTTTTAGAACCTTTCTCATTTTCATAATTCTCACAATAGCAGCCTAAATAGCAAAGTAGAAACAGACCTTCTTAGGAAGATACAATTTGACATTCTGATCAAGCCAGTGGTTCCCAAACTTTTCACTAACACGACCCACCAACTCCATTTTGTCAAAATCATAGGCCATTGTTCTTCTCCTCCAGCCAAGGACACCAACCACCCACCCACAGCAGCACTCTCCACTGCAAACATGACCATGTCTCAGTGCAGTGCAGTGCAGCAGCAACTCCTGTCCCACGGGGCTGGGGCCGGCTCCTCACTATGGGGATTGCATAGGGTTGCCAACCCTCCCAGTTTAGCCGGGAGTCTCCTGGAATCAGACCCTATCGCCCAGAGGCTACTGACGCCAAACCGGGAGATTTTAGGTGCTAAAAGTCCAGAGGCACAGCGGGGCTAAGGCTCCCTGCCTACCCTGGCCCTGTGCCGCTCTCAGAAGCGGACAGCACATACCTGCGGCCCCTGGGGGGGGCGGGGGGGTCTCCGCACACTACTCCCACCTCAAGTGCAGATGGGAACTGTGGGGGCAGTGCCAGCGCACGGAGACCCCTGCCCTCCCCACCTAGGAGCCGCTGCTAGAGGGGTGTGCTGGTCACTTTCAGGAGCCGTCTGAGGCAAATGCTGCCCCACGCACCCCAACCTCCTGCCCAGAAACCGCACCCAAACTCCCTCCCACACTCCAAACCCCTCAGCCCCACCCCCCAAGCTTGCGCCCCCTCCCCCAGCCCGGTGAAAGTGAGTGAGAGTGGGGGAGAGCAAGTGACGGAGGGAGGGAGGGGGGTTGGAGTGAGCAAGGGGTGGGGCCTCAGAGAAGGGGCGGGGAAATGGTGTTTGGGTTTGTGCGATTAGATAGTTGGCAACCATAGGATTGCAACGTAGCATATGGGGTCACAGAGCCGCTCAGGTTTGGCCCAGCCTCTCCTCTGTCATAATAGAAGGTGGCTGAGCCAAATTAGGGAGAGTAGCGTTTCACCAGATGGCAACACCTGGAGCTGGGCCCAGTCCTACGGGACAGGAGTCACCACTGAGCAGCGAGCTCACTCTCCAACACACTCTCCCCCTTGGGGGCCTCTCCTCTGCACCAGGCCCACAACTCATCTAGAACCTTCCTGTGACCCGCTGTTTGGGAAACACTGTCTTTAGAGCTTTATCATGCTTCTACCAGTGGCTTGTATCTGCTAACAAAGAGGGGGATGAAAGCATTGACCAGTGGTGCAACGAGAGGCAATGCCTACACACCGAGTTCTTACTGAGAACTTTCAGAGCGTCTGATTAAAACAGTCAACACTCACCATAAGCCTGTTCTTAGGCACGTAAGAATCTACATGATTACAAATGGCTTTGCATAAGGCCAGGATTAGTTATGGACATCAATGGCAACATTAGCCAGAACATTGTCAGACGAGCAGCCTACTGAATTCATCTATTTCACTTCAAAATGAGGGTCACACTTAGTGCCAACACAACTTTTTCCTCTGTAGGTGGATTTGGAGTGACAGCTGGTACAATACAAGCCAACTCCACTGTGATCATCTAAATCTGAACAACATTCTGAAGTTTACATCTAGATGCCCAGCAAAAACCATGTATGAATCCCCGGAACCTGAACACTCCTTACTATGCTGTTCAATGTCAGCAACAACAAAAAGCCATCCCCCTACGTTTTCTATTCATAAAAGCTATATATTTGAAAATCCTGTTATATGTCTTTTGTTTCAAGCTTGTTTTACCCAGGAATATCACATTATTGTGTTCTTTTAGGAATAAATATAAAAAAGCAAGATTCTGCAATATTTTCATGAAAAGTATTGAAGAGTTATGAGCTTTAGTTCATGGGCTGAAGTATACTCAGACTCATAGACTAAGGCCAGAGGGTACCATTGTGATCATCTAGTCTGACCTCCTGCATACCGCAGGCCACAGGACCTGACCCACCCACTCCTGTAATAGACCATAACCTCTGGCTGAGTTATTGAAGTCCTCAAATCATGATTTAAAGACTTCATGTTATAAAGAATCCACCATTTTGTCTAGTTAAACCAGCAACTGACCCATGCTCCACGCTGCAGAGGAAGCAAACCCCCACCCCAGGTCTCTGCCAATATGACCTGGGGGACAACTCCTTCCTGACCCCAAATATGGCGATCAATTAGAGCAGGGGTAGGCAACCTATGGCATGCGTGCCGAAGGCGGCACGCGAGCTGATTTTCAGTGGCACTCACACTGCCCAGATCCTGGCTACCGGTCCGGGGGGATCTGCATTTTAATTTGATTTAAATGAAGCTTCTTAAACATTTTAAAAACCTTATTTACTTTACATACAACCATAGTTTAATTATATATTATAGACTTATAGAAAAAGACTTTCTAAAAACGTTCAAATGTATTACCGGCACGCAAAACCTTAAATTACAGTGAATAAATGAAGACTCGGCACANTCTAGAACCTTCCTGTGACCCGCTGTTTGGGAAACACTGTCTTTAGAGCTTTATCATGCCTCTACCAGTGGCTTGTATCTGCTAACGAAGAGGGGGATGAAAGCATTGACCAGTGGTGCAACAAGAGGCAATGCCTACACACCAAGTTCTTACTGAGAACTTTCAGAGTGTCTGATTAAAACAGTCAACACTCACCATAAGCCTGTTCTTAGGCACGTAAGAATCTACATGATTACAAATGGCTTTGCATAAGGCCAGGATTAGTAATGGACATCAGACTCATAGACTAAGGCCAGAGGGTACCATTGTGATCATCTAGTCTGACCTCCTGCATACCACAGGCCACAGGACCTGACCCACCCACTCCAGTAATAGACCATAGCCTCTGGCTGAGTTACTGAAGTCCTCAAATCATGATTTAAAGACTTCATGTTATAAAGAATCCACCATTTTGTCTAGTTAAACCAGCAACTGACCCATGCTCCACGCTGCAGAGGAAGGCAACCCCCACCCCAGGTCTCTGCCAATATGACCTGGGGGAAAACTCCTTCCTGACCCCAAATATGGCGATCAATTAGATCCTGAGTATGTGGGCAAGACCCATCAGCCAGACACCTGGCAAAGAATTCACTGCAGTAACCCAGAGCCATTTAGTGTCCTATCTCCGGCAGTTGGGGATAGTTGGTACTAGCAGTCGCAGATTGCCTACAATGGCACGTGGTTGATCTCATCATACTACTATCCAACCCACCTGAATCAGTAGTTTCCTGTCTGCCTCTATATTTTTGTGTGTAGTTTCCTGCTCCTGCTTCTGTTCAGTCTTCATTGGCACATTGATGTTTACCCTCAATTTTTTGCTGCCAGGAAAGGGAAGATAAGTAAACAATTAGCCTAATTTCAAAAAGAAAATTTGAGTGGAAAGTTGGGAATATCTGATTACCCCTTCCATTTCCAGTTCTACAAAAAGAACAAATTCCTCCCATTTGCTCCCAAAACAGCTTTTCTTACTTAGTGACATGTGAATAGTCCCACTGAGTTTGCAGGATCAGAACACATTTGGACAAATCCTGGTACAAAAGCACACACTTCTATTGGGAGAACTGAACATTTAGATTAAGTTTTGAGTCTTCTTTTAAGTAGAAAACCAAAATAGATCTCAAATTATGGCTTTGTTTTAAAAATAACTAAGGTAACAAAATCTAATGTTTGAAACACAGGAATTCTGATCACAAAAGGTAAATAAAAACTACTTGTGCATTTGACTGCCAAAGGAGTACAGGCTTTGAAACTTAAAAGGAACTTATATCTAGGGGAGAAAAAAGATTTACCTGCTTACTCAATTCTAAAGTTCATTTATTTTTACCATTCATATTTGTTCACTATTTACATTTTACTTAGCATGGGACCCAAAACTGCAACTGCATATCATGTGTAGATCCTGGCACCCATGTGAAACCCCACTGAAGTCAATATGGGTCCATCCATACAGATCAGGGCCTTAAACAGTACAACCCTATATGCCAGTTTCACTTTCTGGTCCTCACCAACTACTAGCACAATGCATATGAGAGAGAGTTTGATACTGCAGGAAAATTTACACGTTAAAAACTTTAATAATAAAAACTCAAAACAAAAACTTCTATTCGTATTAAATTTGCCTAAAAATAAAACATACAAAGCTTAAGATTTGTTCTGGGAACCAAGGATAACATTTTCAAAAGAGCCAAAGCCCTATTTTCAAGAGTCACTTGGGAACCTAAGTCTCATTGAAAGTGAGGCTTGTAAGTTACTTTTGAAAGCAGAACTTTGAAAATTTACCACTTAATCTTCCTCAAGAACAAGCTGTGAACAATTTGGATTATTGTTTATTTACCAGATCAACTGCAATTAGTTATCCCACAGACTTTTGGCCTCATTTGGAGTGTTGCCTCTAGTGAGAGAGAAATGGAATTGATGCTGCACTCCAATTCTTTGAGCATACACATGGGACAACAGGGAATTACAACATTTAGGAGAAAAGTCAATATGTTGCTTTACTTATTACATTCTGATCCTAGTGAGGAGAGAATTAATTTTGGAATTCTTTCCTCATAATAATGTTAATTAATTTGTCTCAAGTATAGATATTGTTGCAATTACACATTTGTATATTTTGTGAAGATTGGTATAAATCCTGACCCAAAAAACCAATATTGCAGTTTGATATTTTTCAAATAAGCCATATTTATAAACATCCCTCTGAATCCGCTGCACTGTTGAAAACAGAATTTTATCAATTTAACTGTTTTGAAATTCAAACAAAAGAAGTGGTTGATTTGTAAAAAGGAGAGTATAAAAAAAAAAGATAGTGAACATTATATTAAATAAAGCAAAACAGATGGAAATACATCCAGTGTTAAAGAACACTGAACAAGGATAATCATGTTACCTGCTGATCACATTGCTAGTTATTACCATTCCACATTTAAAATAAGTAACATTATTTCAGAACACTAGACTATAGAATTTGTAAATCTGATATGGCTACAATTACATGTAAATAAGAGGTTACGTCTAGACAAAGCATAACAATAACATCAGTGTTGCTAGCACCAAATAATATAATGTTTATGAATTCTCGTAAGAGAGAGAATACTCAGCCCTCTAGCTCAGATACGGAAGAAAGGAAAAAGATTAAATACAAGGGAGGATTTCTAAATAAAAATTTAATTCATTTCAGTTATTTCATTTCACACAAAATGTGGTTTATTTAATGGAATGTGGATTAAGTTACATGCGCTACACTAAAAGGTTTCTTAAATAAACCATCAGCAGCAGTATGGAATTCATCACTGAGATTAGGCCTACCCTTCAGCTAAGCACACAAACGCTACTGTGCTGTAAGTAGTTTGAGACATATAGCTATACAAATGGCACTGAAATAACAAGAGCTAACAGAAAGACACTGCAAAGAGAATCTTAGTTTTTAAGGCACTTCAGAGCTCAACATCTCTAAATAAAGCACTTTGATCTTTTTCAGGGGCTGTTTTTAATTGACCTGCGCTTAAAACTTTGGATTTGGTGGTTTGTTTGTTTTTAAATGAATAAGACCCCTTTAAATGTAATTTATTTACTTGGCATGTGTAAGTCAGGACCAATGGCAAAAAACGCAGTGATGGCACGCCAGCCAAATGTGTCTATGTGATCAAAGTCTAACTAAATTAAACCAGATTTTACTGTGCCCTAGTGGCTAGCAAGAATCAAGAGTTGAAGATGTGAGAGTATGTTTACTGACACTGTTGGTGAGTGCCATCCTGTTTGCTTTATAGACCCATTAGAGTGCTTGCTCAACCATAGCTATAGCATTGCTAAAGTGACACTATAAATAGCAGGAGCTTCAGAGAAACAGATTACCATTTATACACAACATTTATACTATTAGATTTTTCTTACTTTTTGTAACCAAGATATAGTTTTATTAAGATATCTGGCTTCAATTCCACCTCATCCACATTTGCATTTTCATCTTCCAAAACCTACCAGAAACAAAAAAATTATTATATATTTGCTAAAATGTTTTTCTATAAATTAAATATGCAAGAAAGCAAAAGAACTTACCAATAACTTTGACTTCAGTAAGATCTGTAGAACTTGTGCCAAGATATCCTACAAGTTACAGGAGAAATTATCAATGCAAACTTAAAATACATTTTTCTTTCAAATGTCCAATGAATTTTGACATTGAGTTATAACAAAATAATTGAAAGGTCCTGCATGCACTGGAACTATTCAAATTTCATTTTTCATAGCTACAAAAATACAAACTGCAGGCAGAATTGAAAAAAATCACAAGTAGGTACAGAAAAATTGCAAAAGTACAACATGTCGAGCATTCAGACAGTGAATTAACGATTGAGAAATATCACAAAAGCTTATGGGAAATATTAAAAACTGTTCATTTTAGAGAATTAAAGACAAAGAATTCCACTTTAACATGAACCCAATAGTAGATTTTCCCCTTTCTTGTGCCAGACTACTCTGAGGTTCCTCAAATAGGCCAATTTCAAAGAACCGTTCTTTCCAATTACCCCTTTAATGATCCTTTCCCCAATAAATGGTGCTGACATGCAGGAAAGCATCTATCCAAAGACTATTACATTCATGCTGAGTAAGAACTCAGAAAGTGCACCATGGCAGATGTCTGAATATTTTTCAGGCCTTATCTACACTGGGGCTTTTTTTCAATTACAAACACTGGAGGCCAGTCCCTGAGGAAGCCGCCCCAGTGTATATCTCCAGTATAGACATGGAAGCTGCTATTTTCCCTGCTGAAAGTGAACCCACTTTGAAGCAGGTGGACGCTCCATCCATGCAAATAGCAGCTTTGTCTGTTTACACCTATGGGTTTGCACTGGGTGCAGCTACATTGGTGGCTGACAATGTCCATAACAGAGGCAATTCCCCAATGCAGAGAACACCTATGAATTTTCTATGACACATCTAAAACTCTAATTTGTATTCACAGATTTATTCTCTCTTTGGCAGGTCACTTAAGTTTGCTGACCACGGATAATTTGCTTTTCCCCCGACATGCCTTAGAAGACCTCATGTGAGCCTATTCAAAAGAGAGACACCTGATTTTTAACAGTTGAGGTACAGAGTCTGCTTTTGAAGAAACAGTAGGGAATTGCCTCTCCAAGTAAAACAAACACTTAGCCAATGCACCTATATTCTCAACGTGTTCATGTTCTTAATCTTTCAGGATATAAAACAGATGGGAAATTCTAGGAACCTGATAATAAAGGGAGACCACCACCTTTCCCAAAAACAGAAGTTTTAAAACAAAAATACATGCACTAGAAAACCAATGACTAATTACAGGAGCAGAGGAGGGAGGCATAGAGTAATATAATTCTAAAGGATTCAGCATAGTGATCAATGAGTGTCTACACTTCAGGATTTGCTAGAAACCTCAGAAATAAAACCTGGAAGAGGTTATGATTACTGGAAACTGAACAGGAAGGTAAGTTGACCAACAAAGCAGCAACAACTGCTACCGCAAGAACAAAAACTAACATTTGAGTCAAACAGATCTCACCTCCTGCTCCCCCTTTCAGGACAGCAGTAAGTGTGCTGAACCCCATGAAAAGAGACTTTACATTGCAGTGGTAACATAAAACTAGTGTAATACAATACATAATTAAGACACTACCATTTTTATCTGAGTACTGTCTGTCAGCTGTTGAACAGTATAGGCATCTTCTGTGTTGTACTGTAGTAGGATTGCCATCTGGAATGTCGATGCCTTCCAGACCCCAAAAAAAGAAAAGAAAGGCCAAATATAAAATCTAAGTGAAAATACGCACAACTTGAATGTGTATTTGAACTTGACTGCCTTGGAAAATTCACCAATCACGAACATGAATGCACAGACACACAAACACTCCCCCACCCAAACTAAATTGAAACCTTGATGAAGCCTGATAGATTAAACAGTTATGGATAGGCAAAAATAAAAAGGTTCATAATACTCAATTTGAAGGATTCATCACTTTAAAAAAGTGAATATGCAAAGTACGGTACTTTTAAATGATCCTTCGTATCCAAGTCTACCATTTCTTCTCTGCTATTAAACAGCATTCAAATGGATGTTTAAGAAAAAATCTAGTTCTCAAAGATGTACTATTTTTAAAAAATGGGAGCTAGGGACTGTACTATAGTTATTTTTGGAAAGATTTTGAGTAAATTTTCCTCTATGACTAAATATAATGAGAAAGCAAACAGGCATAATGTTTGCAGCACAACTAAAAACAGTGAGACATATTCATGCCTTCAGATATGTCTACACAACACAAACTTGAAAGAGTTGTACGTGTGACTGATAATTGAGAACTGGGAAATTAGGCTCACATGCTTTCAGACTACGCTCTTTAAAGAGCTTCATGGAACTGCCAATAAAACAGAAGATTTGCTATTTAAAATGGGAGATAAATCTTCACACCCGGAACCTTAAATGGAATCATTATGCAATGCAGCAAGTCTCTCTGTATGATATTTCGCATGTGCCCACCATTGTATTACCAACGTTCCAGTATTCTTGAAATCTAAATCCTAAGATTGTGACCAGCTGAACTACTTGCAGACAGTTCCTTCCATGTATCGTGGTGCCAAAACTATAGCTCTCTTTTTACCCATACGTTTTCTGATTTCAAAATATTCCCCCTCAATTTGTTACCCAATTATGAGTATTTTCCATTTTATCCTTAATATAAAACCTAGACACAGACCATTGGATTTCACTACATGACATTAGAAACATTTTACATACAATTGTAGAGAAGACTAATTTCATCAAGGCCTATGGGTAAGTGCCCTGTAGTTCATAAACACACCTATGGTTTGTTCAAGTTTATCACCAGTAGTATTAACAATATAAATGTACATTAAATACATAAGTTCAATAATCTGAGTAAGGTATTTGAGAAGGCAAAAGTCTCAATTTATTTTAGATACTCAGATAAAAGACCTGATCCCGCACACAGTTATACACACATTTAGCTTTAAAGTCAACTGGATTACTCATGTGAGTTAAGCAATGTGCATAAGTGTTTTTCAGAGTGGCCAGGCGCAATATACACACGTTTTAAGGTCTAACACTACGGCCTAGGAATCTGACTTCCCTGCAAGTGTCTAGGTACTCGCGCTAGCTCTCATCGAGCTGGTGCAAGTATAAATAGCAGTGTAGCCATGACAGCACGAATAGCAGCAGCAGAGGCACAGCTGATCTGTGCCAAGTACACACATGCCTGAAACCAATGGGCTCAACCGTGCCTCCACTGCCACTACCTATGCTACTGCAGCGACACTGCTACTGGATGAGAGCTAGCATGAATAAATATGTATACATGAGCAGGGGAATCACATCCCAAACTCGTAATGTAGACATAGCCTTAGAGAATTACAGAAATTATTAAATGAATTTAAAATACTAACGTCAAATCCCATTATATAGCGTTTACTCACTTAGTTTCAGTGTTCAGACAAGTACAAAATAGAGGTGAACATACCCTATATTTATATTAGGCTGTTTGTGTGTTGACATAGGTAGTCACTGTTTTAATTCCGGGCAGAATCTAAGTCAGATTTAGTCCCTCCCCGAAATCCAGAAGCTTACACCATACTGAATAACTTTGGGAGAATGTGAGTACTCAGCCATTTTAAAAAGGAGTATAAAATAGGTAGTGGGGTTATAAAACTCTTAACCCACTGATCTCACTTTTTTTTTTTTTTTTAAATACAATTTATCTTCTTACAATGGATACCTCAGGGACTGCTGCATACAAGGATTAAGACAAGCTGGAAAGCTTCTTGAAAAAAGCAATGGAAAAACTTTTAAGGCCAGATTTTCAAAAAAGCTCAGCTCCTATTTAGGCACTAAAATGAAGTGGGAAGGATTTCCAAAGGGAGCCTTTCAAGGTTTTGAGCACTTTAAAATCTGCCTACTTTATTTTTTATGTCTAAGTGGGTGCCGAACTCTTCGGAAAATCTGGCCCTTAAACACTTTAAAAGGAAACTCAGTGATATGCATAATTTTTAAATGATTTTCCTTCTCACCGTTTAACCACCTCCAAAGTTTAGAGCTAAAATATATTTCCTAATTTTTTCTCCACCATTGCGTACTGATGTTTTGCTATTCTAGGGATGCTTGTGAAGGCTTGCCTCTTATTTTGAAGATACATGAAGCATTTATTCTGAAACTTTTCTCCCCAATACACAGAATTACATATATATTTTGTCTGACATATACCAAAAAATTGATCAAGTCAGGGACTTCCAACAGCAAGGTCCCTCTACATAACAGCTTGGAAGAACTCATCACAAAAATGTTTAGACTAGTCAATTATTCACTAAACCTTTCCACTAATACAAGGTTATTCTTACCTGTAATGTGTATCTATTTTTGAAACAGTTGGTAACCAGTTCCCCTTTGGATAGTTGATACAACCAGGTCAATTTTCTTCCACTATGACGACTGGCATAAAAAGCTGTAAATCTCTGATAACTGCGTTCCAACTGTATACAAAAATAAATAAAAAGAAAAACATCATCACTGCATTTTCACACTTTGAAGTTTATTTGAATCTACAGTGTGTAAATCAATCCAGACCATGCTATGTTAACATGCCCTTTCCTAGGGGGGCCTAGATAGAAAATTTTAAAAAAGGTTCTTCAGACTTGGATACGAGTTTCCTTTTGTGATCAACTTCACTTTAAATGTCATATGGAAAGGAAAAGAAAACAGACTTATTGTTCTTTTGTTCCTTTGCAAAGTATTAAGGAGGGCCTTAAAGGTCATTTCCTTTCCCCCCACTTCTCCTCCCCTACTCATTTGTTAAGTTAGAAATTCAGGTCTTATCTAGCCTGAGGACCAGAGTGACTGGAAAAGCAGTCATTGTGTCATCTCAAGAATCAACAGACTGAAAGCTGAGTAACTGAGGTTCAAAGTTACTTAATAAAAACAAGAGCTTTAAAAGCATACACCCATTTTATTTTAATGACTACTGAACGTTTTGGAGGAAGGCCATCTTGTTTAAAGATTATGAGTGCCCCATCGGTAACAAAGAAGGATTACACATCTCAGACCTCCCCTCTAGGAGGTCCTCCAGCACAATCAGGAAAGACAAGACTTGACATTTCTGATACTTCAAAAATAAAAAAATAAGCAGGAAAAAAATCTTTCAGGCTCTCTTTATACACCATAAAACAAGAGAGGTTAAAATCTAGGTTTTTTTATTTGAATAAATCCTTTGCAGGTCACCTTTAACAGAGGCAAAAATGTTCAAGTCATGACATTTTATGTCAGAAAATACTTGGGAGTTCATTTTAGGTCATCTTTGAGAAAATTTTAAACTGAAACTTTAGTTTATTTAATAGAAGATTAAAAAGCTTATCACCTCACCTCAGAAGGTAGAGCAAATGTGCAGGACTGCTGAAAGGGCCATGATCCAGAACTGAGAACCTGTATACTGAAATCCACTGGAAAAGAAATGTACATAGATTAACAGGCTAACAGCTATCTCCCCTTTGGTATTACGGACCTGTCAATGTGCAGTTTGGGAGAGGCCAACTCAAACAGGAGAGGTTTCTGTGTTGCCTGACCTGACATGGTGATGACACTAATATCAAAAGACAATGGGTAAGTATTACTATTTATAAAACATACTGTTAAAATTAAAGACACTGTGTGAGGCAAAGATAGGGCTGAGGGGTCAGATGTGTATTTACTCAGAATCTAAGTCAGAATTCCCTGACATTTTCATGCATTTAATCTCATTCATTACCGTTAGCTTTTATTTTCTCTTTTCAAAAAGTAAAAACATTTTCAAAATTAATGCATAACCATTTAATTAAAAATCTGCTACTGGCAAGAACACAAGTGGCAAATTTATGTTTGTCAATTGCTTTTGAGACTCAGAGTGCATCTATAATGGGGGAGAAAAAACAAAACGCAACAGCAAGTCTCAAGAGTTCAGGTCAACTGACTCAGGCTTGTGGGACTAACGCTACAGGGATAAAAACAGAAGTGCAGACGCAGGGGCACCGGAAGGGGGAGGTTTGAGGTGGCCATGGCTCCATCACTTTTTACCTGCCTTAAGGACGAGCGACGGGGGCAGAGATGAGTGAGTGGGGGGCGGGGCCTCAGAGGAAAGAAGCGGAGCAGGGGATGGGGCCATGGACTGGGTGCCGTTGGGCCCCCCACACTTTTAGGGAGCTTCCAATGCTCCTGTGTAGACGTTCTCATTCAGGTTGGAGCCCAGGCACTGAGACTCAGCAAGGAGGCGTAGATCTCAGAGCCCGGGCTCCAGAACTAGTGGGAACGTATACATTGCTATTTTTAGCCCTGTTGACCGGAGGTCTGAGACTTTTTTGTGCAGCACAGAAAGACTCTGAGACGCAAGGCAGAAGTGAATACATTATGTATTATAAAATAAAATTATATAAAACCTGAAGTGGACCTTGCACAACATGGAATGTAATTAAGTAAAAACCAAGTGATAATTCTATCTTGAAGCATTCCATTTCAAGAAGAAACTGAAATCAGAGACCTCTGAATCTGAAAGCAACAGGCCTAATTACTGAGCTAAAGAAGGACCTGTCGTTTTTCAGTACTATTCCTACAAGTCTCCCGGTTTAAGCAATGATTTTGGTCAAAGGAAAAAACCATTTAACAAAAACACCAGGTTTCACTTTTAGCAGAGGAGGATACACTATGTTGAATCCTCTCTCTGTAACAGCTAACCCCACTGTGATCTGTAAAACAAAAAGGAACTTGTTCATATCAGGAAGCATGAGGTTCTGTTTGAAGACCGTGAACAGACCCCCAAAAAGTCTATCCAAGCTGAAGTTTTAATAACTCTAGCTTTCAGTGGCATGCTACATGAATCAAATACGTCCCTCATTCAACACTTGGTCATTTCCCCTTGTATCTCTACAATTAAGGGAAGGAGTGGCTAATTTAACAATAACTCAGCTTTTAAGAGAAAGGTTATATTAAATTTAATACTTACAATCTAATGGTTCTGAATTTGTCAGGTGCTTTTTAAATTGCTCGTTCAAGTCCTTGCTTACACCAATGTCTTGGAACATCCTCTGAAGTTTAGAGGTGTACTCAAAACCACAAGCTTGCTGTAATTAAAGAGCACAGCTTTGTCTGAAAGACCATGTATTTTGACACGGGGAGAACAAACAGAACAAGAAAAGTAGGGTTTTTCTGATTGGAATCAATTTTGCTAGAAGAATATATGACAACCCATTTCCTGCATGTCCAAAAATCACTCTGAAAGTTCTGAACCCATTTAGACAAGTCATGTTATTTTAACTGTTTTTTCTGTAGCTGTTCTGCCACCAAAAATGTGAGATCAACATTTTAAAAATTAAAATAAATCAGCCAGGAAACACTGTCATGAAAATTTACCAGTCTCAACATCTGGTCTACTTGCTAGCCCTTTATAACAACTATGAGAATGAAAAAGTTACTGACATTTTATTCCCCCTTCAAAAAACTCCATACAAGTAAGGTTTGGCAAGGTTGTTGTAAACAGCAGCACAGTTACACAAAAAAATTATGAACTCAGCTGTATTGATTAATGATTATTTCACTTATCGTCGATGTCAAATTGCAACACAAAAAAAATCAACTGTTCTTAAGGTAGCATTCAGGGTTATTGAAAAAAGTGGCAGATTGGGGAGTTGTTTCAGCAGTTGTTTGCTTGGATAGCAGGCCCGCTTAAAGATCTCATTCCAAAGCAAGACATACTGACTGCAAATCCATGGGGTCAAAAGACTTGTGAACTTTAAGTTTTGTATTTTTCTGATCAAATATTAAAAAGTGCATATATGCATCGTGTGTGGAAAGTAACAGTGCCTCCCTAGCCAGTGCTAAGAAAGGGAAGACTTACCTTGAGTTTAGAGATCATGCTTGCTTCAGCATCATCACTAGCACTGTTCTGGTGTACCAGTCTCTTTGCCAGCATTTTGGCATAGAATTTTTGAAACACATCTTTGTCTTCAATGTACTTGAATACAACCATCTGGAAAAACCAAAAAACCTTTTTACAAAAGGAACACACCTGAAAATTTGTATCAAATCCAATTTTTAACTTCATTAAAAGTGTCATACATTTTAGTGTCAATTATTTTTGAAATGTAAATGCAGTCTTTTTTTTAACGTTAACCTTTGAAATAGTTCAGAAGAGATAAAGTGGCTTTACACCATAATACACATTAAAGAGAATGTTGATTCTGTTCAGCTTTCTGAGGTTGATTGAAAGATGTGGGTTTTTTTGTTTTTTTTTTAAAAAAGACTTTTGGCATTTTTAAAAAATGTTACCAAAAGCTTTAAGCAATGAAATACACAGAATAAAAGTGTTGACTGCACATGACCTGCAACCTCCTGTGATGACCTTAAAATTATGAAATTTAAAAGTTTATGAAGAAGAAAACTTTATTTAAGAATCTTACCACTTGATTGAGTGTATCTTCTAGCTCTGCTTCTTCTGGATTCTTTGAGCTGCAATCAAAGAAGTGCATTACTGAGCAAATTTATTATTCATAACTTATGAATACCGTTACATTCTAGATTCATGACTTGTGAACTGAAACTTAAGTCCAATATGGGATTTTCTTTGGAAAACAAAGTTTTTCGAACATGTTCCTATTCAACTTTTTATAGAGACTTTTCAAGCAATTATTACTGCATTATCTTTTTTGCTTGAATTAAGTGTTTAACAACGTAAATATATTTCTATAGATGCAATGTGTAATTTCACTTCACAACTATGATAATTGTAATTTTTTAAACAAAAAAAACCACTAGAAAACTAATTTTTAACTTTCCCTGTAAGACATACCTTTTCTTTAGCAAGGAGTCACAATATCGTGCCAGCAACTCTGGAGATTTACTGGATGACTGAGCCATTTTTGTCACTGCATTATTATTTATAAATCGACCACAAGCCTGCAAATTACACAAGAAAGTCAAAGTTTTGGAAATCCCCTAAATCAGAGAGATCTAATGGTTACCACAGACATTAAACATACATTACCTTATCTAGTGCAGCCACAAAGCCAGCATCGTTGTTGAAGGCAGACATGACTAGAGCATTATATTTCTTATGGACATCCAACACTGTCTGTACATACATTTTTGGATCCTGAAAGAGAAAACAGCCTGTTGCTTGCAATGAAACTTGTTCAACTTTCTGCAAGTTTCTCCAAACAATGCAGATGACCAGTGTCTTCTTAAGCAGGTTTAGAGAGTGAAAGTTTACCAAAAAAAAAAAAGGGGAGGGCGGAAGGAGAGATTAGAAGTATTTTTTTTTTTAAATAGAAATAGGTTCTAGACTATTAAGAGCATTCAAGTGACAAGGAAAACTTATTCTAGTCATTACTACAGTAACAGATATGTAACTTGCTCAGAGTTGATTTATATATACTTGGGCATGCTGAATGTACAACGAGCACCGCTGCTGCATAAAGTATAAAGGGAAAAGCAATGATCTATTCATCCCCGCGCTATGCAAGTGTCCAACAAGGACATGTTTTGAAGACATAAGTTTAATTAAAACCAGACCTAACAGTTTGTTGTTCAATCAACGACAACATGGCAATTTCTAGAAGAAACCATGCAATTAGTTTTTCCAATAATAAGATCTTACTTTTGAATACTTTACTAGAATGCAAATTATCATTCAAATTCCCAACAAAGTAAGCCAAGTTAGAAGCTAACAAAAAATGTTCCCCCTTGAACAATTACAAATACTGCAAGAAGGTTCAGAATCAAGATAGTAAGAAACATTTAAGGCAAGAATCTCAGGAGCACATGCAAGACAAAAATTGAGTCTCCTGATCACAACATGACATATCTGAAGATGCTAAATGTCACAAGAGTACTGATGAGGTAAGGAAAGAAAAGTAGCTGTATATAGGTGTAGGGAGAAGTGTGTTCAGGGAAGTAGGCATGATGGTTCCCAAGAGAATGCAATGGAGCTGGTGGCTCTTAGAAGGATAGGAGACAGGTGCAAGGAATTTGTGGAGGGAAAGCAGCAGAAAGGAGGAATGCAATGTTTTTTTCACTTTATCACCTGCTAGAAAGTCAACCACTTTGCTTAAAAACACACAACGCTTTAGCTGTAGCTTCCAGAATCCTCATGTAACTTGAAGCCATCAGTTTATTTTTGTAAGAGGTCATTTTGAAAACCAGATATGATTTTGCTTTTGAAGTCAGAGCTCAGTTTTGTTTTGTTTTGTTTTTTTTCATTAAGAGACTATACTCTGCTCTCCCTAACCTACCTTTCCCCTCCATAAAATTAAAATGCCTTCAAGTATATGAAAAATAATACATCTGATGACCTGCAATGTGTGTGTTTAAAGTAAGGCCGTTGATTAATCACAATTAACTCACGCGATTAACTAAAAAAAATTAATCGCGATTAATCGCAGTTTTAATCGCACCATTAAACAATAGAATACCAATTGAAATTTATTAAATATTTTGGATATTTTTCTACATTTTCATGTCTACATTGTATTCTGTGTTGTAACTGAAATTAAAGTGTATATTTTTATTACAAATATTTGCACTGTAAAAATTATAAAAAGTAGTATTTTTCTATTCACCTCATACAAGTACTGTAGTGCAATCTCTATCGTGAAAGTGCAACTTACAAATGCAGATTTTTTTTTTGTTACATAACTGCACTCAAAAACAAAACAAAACAATGTAAAACT
Source organism: Platysternon megacephalum (assembly GCA_003942145.1). Lineage (NCBI taxonomy): Eukaryota > Metazoa > Chordata > Testudines > Platysternidae > Platysternon > Platysternon megacephalum. The sequence continues at coordinate 246,458 of QXTE01000171.1, forward strand.
TCAGAGCCTACAAGTCCATTCAGTCCTACTTCTTGTATCGCTAGGACAAACAAGTTTGCTTATATTTACAGGAGATAATGCTGCCCTCTTCTTATTTACAATGTCACCAGAAAGTGAGAACAGGCAATTGCATGGCACTTTTGTAGCTGGCATTTCAAGGTATTTACGTGCCAGATATACTAAACATTCATATGCCCCTTCATGCTTCGGCCACTATTCCAGAGGACATGCTTCCATTCTGATGCGCTCGTTAAAAAAATAATGCGTTAATTACATTTGTGACTGTACTCCTTGGGGGAGAGCTGTATGTCCCCTACTCTGTTTTACCCACATTCTGCCACATATTTCATGTAATAGCAGTCTCAGATGATGACCCAGTACATGTTGTGTTGAGAACAATTTCACTGCAGATTTAACAAAACGCAAAGATGGTACCAATGTGAGATTTCTAAAGACAGCTACAGCACTGGACCCAAGGTTTAAGAATCTGAAGCGCCTTCCAAAATCTGAGCGGGACGAGGTATGGAACATGCTTTCAGAAGTCTTAAAAGAGCAACACTCTGATGCCGAAACTACAGAACCCAAACCACCAAAAAAGAAAGTCAGCCTTCTGCTGGTGGCATTTGACTCAGATGATGAAAACGGACATGCGTTGGTGCACACTGCTTTGTATTGTTATCGAGCAGAACCCTTCATCAGCATGTCCCCTGGAATGGTGGTTGAAGCATGACGGGACATATGAATCTTTAGCGCATCTGGCACGTAAATATCTTCCGATGCCGGCTAAAATGGTGCCATGTGAACACCTGTTCTCACTTTCATGTGACATCGTAAACAATAAGAGGGCAGCATTATCTCCTGCAAATGTAAACAAACTTGTTTGTCTGAGCGATTTGCTGAACAAGAAGTAGGACTGAGTGGACTTGCAGGCTCTAAAATTTTACACTGTTTTATTTTTGAATGCAGGTTTTTTTGGTACATAATTCTACATTTGTACGTTCAACTTTCATGATAAAGAGATTGCACTACAGTACTTGTATTAGGTGAATTGAAATACTATTTCTTTCTTACAGTGCAAACACTTGTAATAAAAATATATAGTGAGCACTGTATACTTTGTATTCAATGTTGAAATTGAAATCAATATATTTGAAAATGTAGAAAACATCAAAAAATATTTAAATAAATGGTATTCTACTGATAACAGTGCGATTAATCGTGCAATTAATCTTTTTAATCATGCGATTAATCGAGATTAATTTTTTTAGTCGCTTGACAGCCCTAGTTTAAAATCTGTGGATTGAAGTCAGGTGCCTCATTACATGATTTCTGTACAATTCCAATTATGATTAATCAGCACTACTTTCTTTACTAAGAAGATTGTACTAGTAAATTATTGTAAATGGGGGATATGAGAAAGACAGATGGGCGAGGCAATATATTCTAATGACCAACTTCTATTGGTGGAACGGATAAGCTTTTGAGCGCTACAGACTTGAAAAGGAGCTCTGTGAAAGCTCAAAAGCTTGTCACTTCCATCAACAGAAGTTGGTCAATAAAAGATATTACCTCAACCACCTTGTCTCAATTTTCTATAACCACATTCAGCATACATAATACTGTACACATCAGGTAAAAAAGGGCAAACAAATTCATTAAAAAGCTTACAAGTCGAGAGGCACAAGTACATATGATGCTGTACAGAGTAAAGAATATGTGGTCATTAGACCTAGAATGGTTCTTGAAATGGCATGTTTCATGGTTTTTGAAAGGGTGGAATTTATTGAAAGGGTTAGTTCAAGCAAATGGGTCAACATAAAAGAAGGCACAAATTGAGCAGTGGGTGAAGGAGAAAAGGAGGTTGGCAAAAAATAGCAATAATATAGTTGTACTGCAGTTATTTTATTTTCAACCTACTGTAACCATTTAGTCCCCAGCTGTTTTATTCTGAAGGAATATACACACAGGACTATCAGAGGCATTCACCTCTCACAAAATGAGCTGTTAGCAGTCAGATACAAAACTACATCTGAAAAGATACTTGCATTTAGAGCAGCTTCTCCACATTTCTCAATAGCAGCTAGACCCTGATTATGAATGTGTGTTTCCAAGAGTTTTTTCAGCTCTCCGAGGCCATCCTGGATTCGAGATACAAGGTTATACATGCGTCCCAAGTCTGGAAAAAAGGGAAGACAATCTCTCTCATCTGTATTAACACTAGGATTTCCTTTCTCCCAACACCCCAATTCTGCATTTTTAAAGTGACCAAAGAACTGAGCAACACATTCATCAACATATGCATACTTGCAAGTATTATCACATAAGCCGCCAAACAATTTACACTAAAGAATTCCAGAGTGGTGCAAAGAAGTAGATGGCACTGAAGGACAAAAACTTGCTAAAATAAAAAATATTCTGATTCAACTACTTCTTATTTCTAGTACACTTACACACAAATCAAGAACAAAGATCAAGATATAAAGTACAGTAAATGTTAACTTATGTCTAGTTTTCATAAAGTTTCTACATTTGAGAGGAGATTTCATAGGTCATACAACTTACTTTAAACTTTGAGTATGTAAATTAGGCCTTTTTGCATCCAAGTCTTCTACAATAGATACCACTGTTTCAGCACCACCAGTAGTAACAGTGGTGGGAGTGCTAATGTAGCGTGGGCTCCAGCTGGCCACCAGCATAAGCACTGTATTCTGTAATCCTGCTCAGAGCAAGTATGGTACTTAAAACCTCAGGAACCACCTGCAGCTTTTTCTTTTCTTTTAAAACACGCTAATGCTCCCACTGGTGGGAACAAAACAGCGTTAGCAACCGTGGGAAATCTGAGGCAAAAAAAACAAGTGCCTTGGAGTGAAACCTGAAAAAGTGAGTTATCTGCAAATTTTGTTACAGAGGAGTGCTACTGCCTCCCCAACCCCTTGTTTCAGGGGGAAACATTCAATGACTGCTAAATTTCAGTAAATTCTATATTTTGTTTTATAAGCCCAACTAAAAAGAAAGGGATGATTGTCAAGAGCCCCACTACAAAACTCAAGGTCATGGGATGAAAAACAACATGCTCCTCATTGGACATGATTTTGCAATATGTTAAAGACTTATAAAAAAAACAATAGCTTGCAGCCTAGATTTTCCAGTGTTCAACTCAAAGGAGTGTGATTTCAGAGGGCAGGTACTCAGCCCTTTCCGAAGATAAAGCCCTTTTTAAGGTCTCAAATTGGGCACCCAAAAAACAAAACACAAAATCACTAGTTACTATAGAAAACCTTGGCCTTAGTAAATAGATACTCAAACTTAAAGGTAAAGGACCAGATTAGCCATTATGGACTAGGTACTCTGAGATGTGATAATCCAATAGGGCAATGTTAGGATTTTCAGCCATATCCTACCATTCAATGGTGTGGGACTTTTCTGTACATCCTCTGAACAATTTATTAGAAACCTCAAATTACTGGATGTTAAATAAAATGGAGAGATAAGACAGTAGGATTGCTTGCTAATACCAAAATACAAAAAACACACCAAAAAAGGTGCCCTTTACTGCTCCTTTATTATCATGTGGCGCAGTAGCGACTCCTATATTAATGATGGCTAACCCTTTCCATTATAACTCTATTTTCAGTTACTTATAACTTGGTGAACTTTCAGGATGATATATAAAGACTGTCTCAAACTTATTCTGAAAAAGTTTCTCTGTATAGTTTTATATACACACATGTCAGGAATATCGGATCCTCAGTTCCCTCTTTTTGTTTCAGGAGCCCGGTAAAATCTTTGGAGGACCTGAACAGTAATGCTATGTGAGAATGTAACTCATGCTGTTGCTAGCCATATCCCAAAAGTAAGGGAACAAGGGTTGTTGCGTTAGATTGTCTATACTTGGAAGTAAATGGAAAACAAATGCAACAAGCTTGCTGAAGCTTTCATGGATTTATAAGGTAATTTATCCTAAGTCATCTTATATCCTGTGTCCAATAAAGATAATTATTTCCTGCATTAATTCTACTGATGTGCCTAGATACCGGCTGACTAATGCACACCATGTCCTGTATTATTACTTGCATAATATGTTTAAGCAATTACACAACACTTTAAGAGTGAGTGGTCTGTAATATAGTGTGCCTAACATACCTTATATATGAAGGACCTCAAAGGCAGCATGTTTCCAGGAGATGAGCTATAAAGAATATATTATGGTGTGTAGCTATATAAAGTTTTCATTGCTGAGTTTAAGATAATCTAAACTAGTTTGCTTCAATGTTTCATGAGGTTAGATCCAATGACTTGAGACTTGACTGGGCTAGATACAGATTTATATTAAGCTTGAATTCCCGGGCAATAGGTTAATGCAGCTGTTTCTAGCCATGTTGAGTCACAAGACACTGGAGCTTAAAGTGATCAAGGAACAATTATTGTCAGTTGTGCAAGTGGAACCAGTTTAAGAGGAAAGGAAACTTAAAAAAGTGGTAGCTGTTTAAAAGCTGCTCAGAGATTTAGAATCATAGAGGTCGGTAAAATTAATGCACAGAGACTGGTGAGGTGGATAAAGATACACACAATGTTTTAAGAAAAGGTATTTATCACCATATGGTACACACAAGAGCTCACATGAACCATTATAAGCTTAGTATTTTTTTTTAAAGTCAGTTAAAGGCTGATTAGACACAGAATTTTTCATGATTGGGGAAGAAATTTATATTTTCAGAAGGGATTTATATTTTAAAAAGGCGTTAGTTTCTTATTGCTCGGTATCCATATATTGCAAAATTGCTTCAATTAGGTGGGAAAGAAATTTCTGATTTATAGTGCCAGTCACTTACCAGCTATTTTGAGAGATAACTAGTGTACACCAATTTAAGCTACACTTTCAGCTAGCAACAGTTTATTTTTTTGATCAATTAACCCCACTGATTTGTCCACTTTTATTTTTATTTTAAATCTTAGGTATGGATATTTTTAGTACAAATAAATGGTTTCTTAGCTCTTCTTCCGCTAGTGAAGGAAGGGGATCACTGGCCTAACTTCATCGGATAACCCTTACTACCTTTGGCAAAAAAATAGTAGTTTGCGCCACTCTAGTCTTCCATTACAGTTGTTTTTAGTAATTATTTCTTTATGTTATCTCAGCTACACCTCTACCCCGATATAACGCGACCCGATATAACACGAATTCGGATATAACGTGGAAAAGCAGCGCTCTGGGGGCAGATCAAAGCAAGTTCGATATAACGCAGTTTCACCTATAACGCGGTAAGATTTTTTGGCTCCCGAGGACAGCGTTATATCGGGGTAGAGGTGTACTTCACTCAAATTTCTTCAGAACTTTCAGATTAATACCTTCCAGCTCTGGGGATTTATCATATCATTTATTCAGTTCTATCACTTTCTTTTTAAATCTTTATTTCAGACAGAGCCCACCTTCATTTCCTGTAAAGCTTACCTCCAGATTGATGTAACCCCCTTCACCAACATCTATGGTTAAGAGTTCTACACAAACAAATCACTTAGCTGTCCCGGTCTTTGACTGTGTCTACTGCAAGACACTAAATCTTGGCATTTAGCAGAGCCACTGTCTCTCCCACAGAAGTCTTATACCTATTACACTTCAAATAATTTCTCAAGAATATTCCTTTGGCTATTTATTCCTCAAATTCTCTCTCTCAGCTCTTATGGTCTCCATTTTAGATTATCTACTGAAGTTTATATTCATTTCTAGAAGCATCACTTAAGACTCAGTTCCTCTAATAAAAAGGATCTCTTTTTGCCTGAATGAAAACTACTTGTACCTTATCATGCAATCATTTCCCCCCTTTTTCTTATGCATTCCATCTGACTCTAACCAGTATTTTGAGAAGCCACCAAGTTGATCCTATGGATTTCATTTTATTAAAATTTCCCATTTCTCAGATTTTCAAATGTCTTTATTTACTGTTAACCCTATCTCTTGATGTAACCCCAGCAAAGACATCAAAGTTAGCAATATTATGATCACTAGTACCATTAAGGGGCATCATCTCTGAGAAACTCCCAAACTGAAATTTGAACCAACTCACCTTCATTTTTGTCAGCATCCAATAAGTTCTGAAACTCTGTATGAAAAATCTCCAAGTGTTTTTCAATAAGTACTTGCTCGCATTTTCGTGCTAATTCATCCTGCGTGCTTTCATGGAGATAAACCTGAACTCTACGCTGTTCCTCCAAAAGACGAGCTTCTGCCTACAGAACAAAGATACATGTACTAATGTATAACAGCCGAGATAGAACAGCAGTAAAACTAATGACTACAGTGTAAACAGAGTTTTTTTTTAAAAAGTATGTTGATGTAACATTATGGTTGTCTATTTAAATAGAGAGAATATAGTTCTTGCAGGAAAAATAGTGAGACTCCTTTTTATTTATATGTATTATTTTGTGTTCGTGTCTATGTCATTAACTTTATATCTTAATCTGTTGAAACGGAAAAACGTCACTGAGAAAATATTTTCATCCTATGCCTCTGAACAGCAAAAGTTTTCAAAAAAAAAAAATGAGAAAGCAACCAAGGCAGAGCACCTGTAGAGTTTAAGACATCAGGCTTTCCAGTGCACTGTTAAAAATAAACATGAACAGAAGGTCCTCCATACTTACACAAAAATTAACAGACAAAAATAGACAATTTTACAGTATGTGCACACCATGAATTAATTTGAGTGTTCATAAATATATAGGATTATTAAAACAGTCCAAAATTCATAAACTGCACCAGCATTTATTTTGACCCATGGAGCCTTCCATATATATGTTTCTGCTGATCCAAAATCCTAACTGTCACTAGGGAAATAGTGTTTATTCCAAAATGTAAAACTGAATTTGTTTATACAGCCACCAATTTATCTCTATTTTGTTTGTAGAATGTGCTCAAGGTTCTCTTTATGATCAATCTGTAAGAACAGTATGTTAGATGATGGGACACATGTGGCTCCCCACTGCAGATTACTGATATTTTTATTAAAAAATCCATCACAATAGAAGGGAAATTAGAAGACAAGTTTATTCATATTCCTAATACTTAAATGTATGGACTAAGCATGAAAGACAACATTAGGGATAAGACCACATTGAGTTTTAAACCTACACATTAGACAGACAGAAAGTCCTTGTATAAAATAAAATTTTCCAATTATGCAGACACTAGTCTTTAGCTAAACCCATTTCTATAAAAGGTATTACATACTCATCATCTCTTCTGATGACATGCATGTGGATAACAAGCTTCCACAGTTACAACTGTAAGGATTGAAAAAATTAAAAACAAAATCAAGAATTTTGGAAAGGATATAAAGCCCCATGGCTTCAGAGGAAAAGCCAATTTCAAGCCAGTGGGGATTTGGAATCAACCTTCCCTACAAGCAAAGTATTCTTTAATTGCCCAATTGCAAGGTTTACTGCACCTTCTTCTGAAGCATCTGGCAGGGCCGGCTCCAGCGTTTTTGCCGCCCCAAGCGGGGGGGAAAAAAAGAAAAAAAAAAAAGCTGCGATCGGCGGCAGCTCTACCGCCTCCGCTTCGTTCTTCGGCAGCAGGTCCTTCCCTCCGAGAGGGACTGAGGGACCCACTGCCGAATTGCCGCCGAAGAGCCAGACGTGCCGCCCCTCTCCGTTGGCCGCCCCAGGCACCTGCTTGCTGCGCTGGTGCCTGGAGCCGGCCCTGGCATCTGGTACTGGCCAGTATCCAGAATATTGGACTAGAAGGACAGCTGGTTTGCTTTATGGCAATTCCTACATTTCTATGAGTCAAGAGACTCCATTGCTTATCCCTTTCTTATAGGTAGCACTGTATCACAGTCAAAAGGGAACAGTCAACTTGAAATCTATTCATTTCCAAAAAATGAGCTCAAAATAATTTCTGATACTGCACTCGCTCAAGTCCTTCTGCCAATTTCTGTGCTTTCATAATTCTATTTTAAGAAGCATTTCACAAAGCAAGAGGAGGGAGACACCCACAAAAACAATAATGGAAATCAGCTGATCATACAGAAGAAATACACAGTTATAAAACCAGGAAAAAGTAAATATTTCTTTAACCTGTTGTAATAATCTTAGGTGTTTCAGGTAACAGTAGATAAAAAACCTCAGACTGAATTTGTGATTTTTAAATTTGATGGGGGTCTCTACGAATCCATCCTTTTCCTATGGCTACACAGGCCATTCCAGCTTTACTCCTCCTCATTTCCCATGGAGTGAAAGCACATTTCCTCTCAACTCAGCAAATCTATCTGCATGGCTAAATGTCCATTTGTCAACTCCAAGAAATTGACTGGAACCCTCTTACATCATAAATCATATCTGAACCTGCACATGCTGAAAAGTTTGACGACACCAATGTACTAAAGTAGTGTGGGTTTAGAAATTATTGTACAATACCATTTATCCTCACCGAGAATTTAGCACATGGCAGTTAAGCATGAAAGCCATGTGAGTCAATCAAGTGCAAATTGCTTTTTGTGGTCTCACTTTACCAATATAGATGATTGTTTCAAGCCCCTTTGCTGACATTTAGCTGGGTGGCTTGCAACAGCCTTCCTTGCACCTCTTCATGTCTGTCTCAATTGATGCCTTACACAGCAGAAAACTGCTTAACAATTTACCATCTGAGTAAGTAATTATGGGGAGAACGATTCTGTTCCAGGCATTTATATTGCACAAATCACCAAGTATATGAGCACAAGGATCGTCTGATTAAGAAACTGAGGAAAAATTAATCCTCCTGCGATGTTGGAGTCAGAATACTCCAAGGACACTATGTATACACACTGAAGAGGAAAAAGCAGGAGAAATAATCGAATACCTAATCACAACTAAACAGTTCTGATAACTTGTGTGGGTATTTCTATCAGTGTAGCCAGAGCATAGAAAAGAATTAGTGGAGAAGAAATTTATTTCAGTGATCTAGTATCTAGCCCCACTGCATACTGGGCCACATCCCTTGGTCTGCATGTATTGTGTGTGTTCCATCCCCCTTTAGACTGGTGTCTAATATGCAGTTTTTTTGGTTTTGTCAGCTGAATTCTTATGAGGGCTGTTCAGCTGGGATTGGGAGTTTGATTTCCATGCTGGAGCGTCCTCTGTGAGGAGAAATTAAGATGGTGAAGGTGGTCGTGGACCCAGAGTGTTAGAATTTGCCCTCACACTATGATTCCCAGCGAGGCTGTGCATTTCCTTTCTAAAGATTTCCTCTGCCCTTGGAGAGCTTTCATCTCTCTCTCCAGGCTTAAAATCATCATCTTGGAGGGGAACAAGTATCCCTTTGTGTAATTTTCAGGCCTCCAAGGTTCTCTGGGATCCTGTTAAATTCTGTAAATTTGCCACTAATCCCTGGTTCTTGAAATAGTTGCAATGGCCTTCAGACAGCTTTTTTGATGTCCTGCAATGAGGAAGCCTGGATGAACCCATCGTCTAGATTGGGAATTACTGTACTGGGATTCGTTCACTCTTCAGTGCTGTAGCTAATACTGCCTCTATTTTTTATTTGTGTGTGGTGTGGTTCTCTCTCTCTTTTTTTCATTTTATTTAGGGAGGCCAGACAAAGCCAGGGCAATAAATCAAAAGGGAAACAGGAATCGCTGATTCAACAATTATTGGAACATTAAGATAGATGTTTATGAGGTTGATTGACACTCAGTAACTACCCCAAATCCAATGATGCTAGGATGGCTTTTAATGTACCCATTTTGAAATTTTTGTAGATCATCCATTTTAAAATCAAGGACCAAGCTACCTCCTTCCAGTCTATGAGGTATAATGAAATGGAATAGAGAGTGCTCTTGATACAACTATAACTAGGACCATGGTTCCAAAGCACATAAGCATGTTTTCATTAGAGCAGTGGTTCTCAAACTAGGGCCGCCGCTTGTTCAGGGAAAGCCCCTGGCAGGCCAGGTCGGTTTGTTTACCTGCCTCGTCCACAGGTTCGGCCGATCGCGGCTCCCACTGGCCGCTGTTCACTGCTCCAGGCCAATGGCGGCTGCAAGAAGGGTGGCCAGCATGTCCCTCGGCCTGCACTGCTTCCTGAAGCCCCCATTGGCCTGGAGCGGCGAACCATGGCCAGTGGGAGCCGCGATCGGCCGAACCTGCGGACACGGCAGGTAAACAATCCGGCCCGGCCCACCAGGGGCTTTCCCTGAATAAGCGGCAGCCCTAGTTTGAGAACCACTGCATTAGAGTACACAAAAAGCTTTAGGAAGGAAGACAGGATCACTTTGAAGAGTGGGGGAATTTACTGAAGTCTATATAACAGCCATTATCTGAGAAAAAACTAAATCTATTTATTCTGCATACAATAAAACTGACCCAAGGAACCAGGCTGGAAATTGTCAAAGAATCTTTATCCAAAGAATCTTTGTTCCTAATTGTCAGAGACACTTGCCAATGAAACTATCCAAGAATTTCAGTTCTTGACTGGAACGATTTTGTAGGGTCCATTACCCTAGAAGATCTAGAAAAGATAGATTATTTAATAATCCACTTCTATGGGAACCAGTTTGGTAAGGAAGTGGTTTGATGGTTGTTTTCCTTGCATTTTTTCAGTGTTGTCTCCAGGGCCTACGTACACCATTTAGGTGCCACTGACACTTCCAAAACCACCCCTCAGTTGGCACCTAAATCCCCATGCCAGCTAAATTTCTACCAGCTGGCATTTGCAAAACCACCAAAGCCCTGATGTTTCCCCACAGCTAATGAGCAACTTGGAGCCCTAGGTAAAATGAAGTTACTCAGGACCCCTTGTGATGAAAGATTTTGCCTCAGTTGTTCGAATTACCTTAAAAAGGAAGGTTTGCAGAAAAACCTCAAGAGGAGGTTTAACATTGGAAAAATTATAACTTGCTTAATTGGACATAAAAGAGTAGTGGTAGTGTCAGGCCCCTTTGGGATGCTTAGACTAGTAATTAGTTTTAAGAATAAATCTTTAATTAACTAGAAATTAATTGTAGTATAAATTAGTAATGGAGGGTGATGTAGTGGAAGATTCCATTTCTAAGGCACATAGGGGTCCATTACCTATGATGCAATAATTTCACTTCCTGTGATGCAATGGTAAATTCCACTTCAGCAAAATCCCATAGAGCTACATTGTAGCCCATAAGAATACATGGGGCTTCCAAACAGGAAGTAGCTAGGGGTCATCCACAGGTCAGCTGAAAAACACCCATAGGAATATATTGTAGCCCATAGGAATACATGGGACTTCCGGTGAGGAGGAGGAGGTACTAGTCACATATTGGTACACGTGACTGGGGGGTAGCTTGGCACAGAGCCAGCAAAAAGCTGGAAGTTGATTGGCTGAGCCTAGGTGACCAAGTCGTATATAAGGGTGACAGCCAACAGGCTGAACCCTGTAGTGGGATCAGGAACCTGGAGGAAAGAAGAGGCTGCAAGACTCTTGAAAAGATGACAACACTTAAGGGAACAGTGGCAGAAGTCTTAGCGGAACCCTGCAAAGAGAGCTGCCTGAAAAGCAGCTATTGCAGCAGCAGCAACCACAGAATTCCAAGGTTGCTCAGACAATGGCTGCTTCTGTTACCCAGCCAGCCGGGGGCCACTGCAGCAGCTACCCCAGCAGCTACCAAGTGGGCTTCCATCTCTTCTACCTGAGGAGCTGTTTTATCTCAGGAACAGGCAGCCGCTCAACACAGGAGCTAGCAGCTAGAGACCACCGTCGACAGCAGTCAACAGCTTGCAAAGAAATAGCCACCGGCAGTCGTCGCACTCTAATTGTGACAGAGCAGAAGGACCAAAGACGGTCTCAGAGATTTTAAGAAAGCTTTTGTAAGTTTAATTCTTCTTTTATTTACTATCCAAGAGTGTATGAGTTTCGTTTGTAAATAAAGCTGTCTGTCTGAGTGAGATCTTCCCCTACCCATCAAGTAACCGCCCGGCCAGCACTTACTGGATGTTTAGTTTAGTATTAAGTATTTGGTATTGAATATCTAACTAATATATTAGTATATGATTATTATAGTTACTGTGACGTTGCACTCCATGTTTTATGGAAATATGCTAATGAGTGTGAATATAAATAACTGGTTTCCTTTTTACTGGAATATGCTTTATGCAAAAGGTTTCTTGTAAGGTATCATTACAAAGCTTATGATCTACTGAGTGTGTGCATCCTATTTGTATGAATGTATCATTCTTGTATCTGTAGTTAGAAATATGAAGTATTACTCTGAAGTCCTATTGTAACTATGCAAAGTGTGGGCCATTAATGGTGGCTTGGAATCTTGATGGCTCCCATTAACTAGGACAATTGGTTGTAAATGGCTCTGTTTACTTGTAAGCCTTCCTGTATAGGTGTGCCAGCCATGGGTAATGAAGTCTCACAGGACATGTGAACATGTCACATCATACTGGAATTCATCTTAAACCTGGTGCTTTTCCATTTAGAAGGAAGGGTGGGAACCCAGAGAGAGACAAAGGATTCCCACCTTGTGCCAAAGATATAAAAGGGGGTGGCCAGTCATGGGAAAATCCCTAATTACCACCTGAGCTGGAATTAACAAGAACTGTACCAGGGAAAAGGATTGGGCCCAGACTAAGAAAGAGTCTAGTCTGTGAAAGAAGATTATTGGAACATCTCTGAGGGTGAAATGTACCTGTATAGAGTTTCTTAAATATATTAGGCTTAGACTTGCGTGTTTTGTTTTATTTTGCTTGGTAACTTACTGTCTATTACTTGAAACCACTTAAATCCTACTTTTTATACTTAATAAAATCACTTTTGTTTATTAACAAACACAGAGTAAGTGATTAATACCTGGGGGAGCAAAAAGCTGTGCATCTCTCTCTATCAGTGTTATAGACGGCGGACAATTTATGAGTTTACCCTGTATAAGCTTTATACAGAGTAAAACGGATTTATTTGGGGTTTGGATCCCATTGGGAGCTGGGTGTCTGGGTGCTGGAAATAGGAGTACTTGCTGAGCTGTTTTCATTTAAGTCTGCAGCTTTGGGGGCATGGTTCAGACTCAGGGTCTGTGTTGCAGCAGGCTAGCGTGTCTGGCTCAACAAGACAGGGTTCTGGAGTCCCAAGCCATCGAAGAAAACAGGCTCAGAGGTAGTTTTAGCACATCAGGTGACAGTCCCAAGGGGGTTTCTGTGACCGAACTTGTCCGTTATGTTATAGAGTATTAAGTGAATGATTATATTGTTATTGTATTGTAGTGTCTTTTGTATTGTAGTGCTGTTCATTCTTTTAACTATAATCCTTATATCTATCTCTATTCTTCTACTGTAACCACTCACTTCTAAATAAAATATCTTTGTTTTCAAAGATTTACTGCTTGATTGTCTATTCTTGATCGGAGGGCTGTATCCATGTCCTTTCAAGGGAAAGCAATCTAGCTGTGGCTTTCCCTGGCAATTCCGTTAGGGCAGGCCACAACCTTGGTTACTGGTTTAGATAAAGTAAGAATTGAGACTTTAAATCACAAGCAGTGTTTTTAGGCAACATCACTGGTATAGGATAATAGAATCAAATCTTCCAGTAACAGCCTAGGGCATTCTCAAACTAGGCAGGGGAACACCTATCTCACCAGTGGGGCTCAGTCCCGCAGGCAGGCTCTGAGCAGACCTAAGACCTGATACCTGTCAGACCTCGAAGCAGAAGGTCCAGATGCAGGCCACAGACCAGATAGCTGGGCAGCCTAGTGTCTATACACAAGACAGCCAGAGGCACACAGAATGTGGGGCAAGCATGATACAAGTATCGAGCAGGAGACCAAGAGCCAGTTTTGGCTGCTAGGCACAGGCTACCTAAGTGGCTAACCTGGCTTAGATGCCTAACTCCAGGAGAGGTTTTGCAGCTGAGGATCCTGAGCAGAGGGAGGTGCCTATCTGTGGCCCATTAGCCAGGTGCACCTTGTCAGCTGCTAGGCACCTAGTCAGCTGCTAGGTCCCTAAGCCCTTCTCCACAGCTTCACTCTGGCTAAGTTAGGTGGCTCACAGCTCAGCTTGCTGACTTCTGAGGATCCCTTTCTTAGGTGCGTAAATCTCCATTTGCATTGTATAGAGAACCTAGGCACCTACCTCAAGACCGATGATCCCCCTAAGCAACAAGAAGTTAGGGATAGCAACAATGAGCAGATCAAGACCTAAGTACCTTTGAGGATCTGGACCCTTGTCTCTTAAAAAGAAAGCCAAGTTTTGGTGGTGATCGCTTCAATTCTAAACCAAGCAAGGATTTTAGAATGCAATATTCAGCCCTCTTCCTGTTTGCACTCACATTTCATCCTCCACACATGAGCCTCAATCATTTTGGGAGTCCATATGGATTTCAGCTGCAGGCCGGACAAAGGATTTGAGTGAATCAAGTCACAACAAAGTGGTCACCAGATTCAGGGCACATTAATATCTGCCATTTCGATGCGTATATCAGCTCATAGGCTGCACAATTACTCTTTGAAGCTTGGCAGAATAAAAAGTGCTTGAAAAAGTGCAGATGATAGGCATCAATTAAAGCAAAAATGCAAAAGCCACAAAGAACATCACTGACTTGTTTTAATATCAAAAGAGGAGACGGTATATTGTCAGCACTAATATACCTGGGCCATTGGGGAAGCGGCATCTGAAATATCTTCACACTGCAAACCAAGCAAAAAAGACCTCTCCCGCCCATGCTGGAATAACAAATGCTCTCAAAGAGAATCCTGCTGAACTTTCCCTAAAACCTGCTTCTCGGTGAAAAGGGGATTTTGCCCAGCCAATGAAGGTAAGGCCTAACAGTGCAGGCCTTTCGGTACTGTTTATGAGGCCAGCTCCCAGTGCTGGAACTGAACCCATGAGCCTGTAGACCCTGAGACATAGTTAATAGCTTTTTCACTGGAAAATTTGACAGGCCTTTGACGTATCTGAATTTATTCCATCACCTCTTTTGCTTTGCCCATTAAGGAGAGTTTCAAATCACTGTAAATACATTAAAGAGGGAGGAATTTCAAACCAGCTAAGAGCAACAAAGATAGGAATAAGAACATCTCTGTCCAAATGGCAGTGGAAAGACAGCAAGTAGTTTTTACTTTACTACAATAATTAGCATTTTAAGAACTCAAATATCTACATTAGTGCTTACCTCTAATGGACAGCTGGATCCAGGAAATAAGCACTGAACTCCAGCTACTTAATAATAGCTCACCTTTTTCATGTATTCTGTGACTGGGTTCTGTTGCAAGAATTCAGTACTTTCTCTTGTATAAAACCTCTCTGTGTCAGCGAGAAACTGAGATTCAAAAGACTCTTTATAGACAGTTAGTGTAGGTCCCTTTGCAAATGCATCATCTTCATTCAGTCCCAGTTCCACTAAAAAACAAAGTATACAATGATTAATTTATCCCCCGTTAAATGATCTACTGTACATTTTGAGTGTTTAGTTCTCTATGCAATTAATTATAAATCCCAGAAGTGCATCCTTAATTCTAAACCAATAATGTGCACCGAGACACACCCCAATTAATCAGGGATCTATTCTGTATAAAAAAAATTAATTCAAACAACTTCATTAAGGATAGATGAAATTGTGGTTGACAATGTGTGCTTACAGTTTTCATCTAAATCAAAACTCATAAATAAATTGATTTTCACAAGACCTTTGGAACAAAGGTATTCCTTTAGCCTCTTGCTCATCTTCCTTGAGACAGGTATATATTTCAACTAGTGAATAAAGTGGTCTTTATTTAATTAATCATTTGAATTATCATAGCATTTAAGAGCCCCAGGCTATGTCTACACTACAGCTGGGATCGACGCTCTGAGATCGATCCACCGGTGGTCGATTTAGCGGGTCTAGTGAAGACCCGCCAAATTGACAGCAGATCGCTGTCCAGTCAACCCCTGTACTCTACCCCTGAGGAGAAGAGTGAGGTAAGTTGACGGGAAAGTTTCCCCCGTCGACTCCCCGCGGTGTAGACCCTGCGGTAACTCAACCTACGGTACATCGACTCTAGCCACGTTATTCACATAGCTGGAGTTGCATAGCATAGGTCAACTTACTGCAGTAGTGTAGACATAGCCCCAGTCATGGAACAGGATCCCATTGTACTAGGTGCTATGCAAAAAGAGAACAAAAAAACAGTTCCTGAAAATTGAGAGTTACTTCACACAAACCTGAACTTCAAATGAGTTCAAAAGTCTGACAAATCCACTATATAAGGAAAATCAGAACTGAAACTAAAAGGATGTCCTTAACCTATCCCAATGTATGAAAATACTGTGACATACAGTTATCAGGAATTTAAACAGAACAGGATCATCACATTCTCTTATGCCACTTCACATTTTCTAAGTCAATTAATTGTGAGAACCCCACAAAGAGTGCAGCCTTGAAAAAATGTGTTTTCCTGGAGAAGCTGGCAAAGGCAGCAATATAAAAATTTGCCAGGACTGTATGCTTTGGTCAGCTTCAAGCTGCTGATTGTACTATAGGAACACTTCCCTCCTCTGGGGAGTTTGAAAGAAAATGGGAATTACCTGATCATTAAGAGTTGGGGAAAAACACAAAGTAAAGGCTGTTGGAGAAAAATGTGTGAACTGGGAGACTGGGGAGGAAAGAAGAAATATATGAAAAGATGACAGGGAACTACAAAATATGCACATAAGCAAAAGGGTAAGAAGAAATAAACTTGGGGTGGGAGGGGGCAGGGGACGAGAGAGAAAGAAATAGATGCTTCTAAGTTAACTAAAGCCAAAGGAAAAGGAAAAACCCCACCACCCCGTAATAAGTAACCTTTTCCTTTTCCCCTTCCATTTTGAAAATATGCATTTGAGAAGGCAACAGTGAGAGAAGACAAAAGTAAGAAACCAAATCTATATTTGAATGATCTCCTAATTTTAATATTAAGCACAATGACAATTTTTCCAGCAATGTGTAGGGAAATGAGCCACTCAACTCCCATTAACACTAAATACACCCTTTCTTAAATTCTTAAGACAGCAATGATGTTCTAGGTTCTTGGTTATTCTACAAAGAAATCCCACTATATATTTTTCTGTAAAGAAGGCACCTGGGAACATTACAGTTCTTCCAAATGTTTACCCAATATTAAATCATAAAAGAGAATTGCTAATTTTTTCTATAGGTTGTTCATAATGTCAGAGTAAAAGATTAATGCCCTGATCCTACAAGCTGCTTCACCTGGGCAGAGACATTGACTTATTCAATAGCCTCTGCATGGGAAGCAGAAAGCAGCTCATGGAATCAGGGCCTAAATAATTTTTTAAGATAAAAAGCCAACATCAGACCCTTATAGTTTGTAGACATTGAAATGTATGGGCTTTTGAGTTTAGTCACTGAACAGATAATTAGAAAAAGATGATGTATTTAGCCGATTATTTCTGACAAATTATGTGTATTATATTAGAATATGTATGTATGCACATGTATATACACATACATGGTTCAGAATTTATTAGTAGTTGCCATTTATTTTATAAAAATAATGAAGTCATAATAATACATAAGAACTCACTCCAGTGTACTACTATTAAATTTGCTGAAACACAGAAAGAGACTACTCTTTTTTGGCAATTTAGCAAGAGTGAGGATGAGCAATGTTTGACAATTATAAAATACATTTAATAGATATATACTGCAAGGAGGATTGTGAAATTAGCATTACAGATCTGTCTCATCTTACGCTGGGGTTACGTTCCGCGGTCAGCGCCTAAAGCGAAAACCGCGTATAGTCAAAATTACATTGAGTGTAATGGCGGGCAGAATCGCCCACCCTACAGAAACAGTATTTAAATTGTTATTTTTCTCTTTTGTTTTTTTTCCTGTTTTTGCCGACCGCATAAAGCTGAAATTGCAAATGTTAAATGCGCCTAAGATGCGACAGACCTGTATATAAAGACATGCAAAGCACCAGATGCTTCATGGAAGAATTTCTGAAAAATCTTTGGAAATATTGAGGGGGAAAAAAATCCCAAAACATCCAAGATTAGTACTAAAACCAGCCTAGACAACCCAGTTTTATCTTCAAAACCAAGTTCCAGGACAGAAAACCCAGGAAGAACTGAAACAAGGCAGGCAAAAGATCCAGGGACTTAACAGAATTATTATTTCTTACCAAAGCACAATTTAGACCTTCATAAAAGATCTATGGTTATAGCACTTATAACCAGAATATTTAAAGCACTGACAGAGAAAACTAAAACAGACGAGAAGTGCAATTATTTTTCTCATAATAGTGAATCAGTGAGACAGGTGTACAGTTTGTTTGCATTGTGTGTTAAGGAAAACTGTACTTTAAAATTAGTTAAGCTCTATTCTTTAAAAGTGTTAAGGAACCAGTATTTGGAGTATATACTAAAAGAAGGGGTTTGAAAAGAATAAGCTCTTTGTGGAATTTTTTGCATATTCTTGACAGCCATTACAGTAATTTAATATGGGTTTACAAAGAGAAATTTTTAATGTTTAACATGTAAATAAAGTTTAATACTTTAAAACAGTAGTTCTCAACCAGGGGTATTCGATGCGTACTCATCTAGATATTTGCCTAGTTTTACAACAGGCTATATCAGGGGTAGGCAACCTATGGCACGCATGCCGAAGGCGGCACGCGAGCTGATTTTCAGCGGCACTCACACTGTCCGGGTACTGGCCACTTGTCTGGGGGGCTCTGCATTTTAATTTAATTTTAAATGAAGCTTCTTAAACATTTTAAAAATCTTATTTACTTGACATACAACAACAGTTTAGTTATATATTATAGACTTATAGAAAGAGACCTTCTAAAAGCATTAAAATGTATTACTGGCACGCGAAACCCTTAAATTAGAGTGAATAAATGAAGACTCGGCACACCACTTCTGAAAGGTTGCCAACCCCTGGGCTATATAAAAAGCACTAGCAAAGTCAGTACAAACTAAAATTTCATACAGACAATGACTTGTTTATGCTGCTCTATATACTATACACTGAAATGTAAGTACAATATTTATATTCCAATTGATTTATTTTATAATTATGTAATAAAAATTAGGAAGTCAGCATTTTTCAGTAAGAATGTGCGGTGACACTTTTGTATTTTTAGGTCTGACTTTGTAAGCAAGTCGTTTTTAGGTGAGGTGAAACCTGGGGGTACGCAAGACAAATCAGACTCCTGAAAGGGGTACAGTAGTCTGGAAAGGTTGAGAGCCACCGCTTTAAAAACCATGTAAGGTATTTTTATTGTGCATTTGAAATATAAATCAGTTGCATGGGGAACACTGAAATTTAGCTTTTTAAGCAGAAATTACTATAAATAATGATTATGGAAACTGTATGACATTATGGTTTCCATAGTGAGTATCACAGAAACTAGCTCAAATGCCAACTTTCACATTATTCATGTCAAAAAGGAATTTTCTTTTAAAACTTACAGATTGTTTGGATAAATAAATTAGGCACACACACAAATTAACATTCATTCACTCCCCTGTAGGACACTATCAGAATGTAATGCAAATGAAAAAAAAATAATAATCCATGTTTGTGTTGCAGCTCAGATTTTTGTTCCAAAACAACTTTTTTGTTCCAACTACAGCACAGTCTTCTTAAATAATTTCTTGGTAACAATGAAACGGAGATTATTACTTTTAACTGGTGGTTCTTTGAGGTGTGTGGTCCGTATCAGTATTCCACACATGCGATATGCATGTGTACCACATCCCTGAGTCCAGAATTTTTTGCAAGCAGTGTCTGTTGTCCCGCACAGGAGCCGTAGCTCTTCTCATGCTCCAAACAGAAGGCGGAAAAGGTTGTGTGGGCCGACATCACTCCAGTTTCCAATTCTTACTGTAGTTCAAACATTCTGCAGCACAGAGGACGGAGGGTGGGTAGTAGAGCACACATCTTGAAGAACCTCCAGTTACAGGTAAGTAACCTCCATTTCTTCTGTCAAGAAATGGTCCCTGTGTGTATTCCACACGTGGGAGATTAACTAGCAGTAGTGAGATGGGGTGGGTAAAAGGACACAGAAGTGTAGTTGACTGTAGTATTGCTGCCCTCACAGCTGTATCCACAGTTATTGACTGGACCAGAACATAATGTCTCGTGAAGGTATACGAAGACCTCCAAGAAGCTGCCCTACATATCTCTAGGACGGCTATATCTCTCAGCAATGCAGCTGAAGTAGCTTCACCGCCCCTCTGGAGAGGGAATATAAACTAGTTGGTAAGAAAGGGTAATACAACGTGAGATTCATTTTGAAAGTCTCTGCCTTGATATAGTTTGACCCCTTGATCTCTCTGCTATGGAAACAAATAGTTAAGGTATCTTTCTAACATCCTTCATTCTTTGCAAATAAAAAGCTAAAGCCCTTCAGATATCTACAGAATACCATCTCTCTTCATCTGAAGCAAGAGGATTACCTGATTTTCATGAAACTTGGAAACTACTTTAGGAAAGAATCTAGGGTGAGGTCGTAACAAGACCTTTTCTCTATAGAAAGAATTATAATGGTGGGTGCACCAGGAGTGCTCCGAGCTCACTGACTCTTCTGGCTGACATCATGGCTATTAGGAAGGCCACCTTCATGGAGTGAAGCCATGGAAGATGGAGATGGGCCACAGAGCCGTGAATGGAGATGGGCCACAGAGCGTGTGTCTAGAGGCTCAAAGGGGGGTTTAGTGAGTGACGATAAAACAAAATTGAGGTCCCACCAATGTGCAAACTTCACTAATGGTTGAAAGGATTTAAGAATCCCCTTCAGAAATCTAGTTGTGACAGGATGAGTAAATATTGTACTGTTGTCCACTGGAGGATGGAAAGTGATGACCACTGCTAAATACACTCACAGAGAATTGAGCACAAGACCTGAAGACTTAAGTATAAGCAGATACTCTAAGACAGAAGGGATCCAGCAGATTCTGGAGACGAGATTCTTTGTGAGCCCAAAAGAAGAAATTCTTCCATTTTCCTGAATAACAGCTTTTCTGCTTTGGTTAAGGATGCATTGCAACCCTTTAGAACAGTGCTTCTCAAAGCCGGTCCGCCGCTTGTTCAGGGAAAGCCCCTGGCAGTCCGGGTCGGTTTGTTTACCTGCCGCGTCCGCAGGTTCGGCTGCTCCAGGCTCCCACTGGCTGCGGTTCGCCGCTCCAGGCCAATAGGGGCTGCGGGAAGCGGCGTGGGCCGAGGGATGTGCTGGCCGCCCTTCCCGCAGCCCCCATTGGCCTGGAGCAGCAAACCGCGGCCAGTGGGAGCCTGGAGCAGCCGAACCTGCGGACGCAGCAGGTAAACAAACCGGCCCGGAACGCCAGGGGCTTTCCCTGAACAAGCGGCAGACTGGATTTGAGAAGCACTGCTTTAGAACACAAGCGCTCTATTTCTGATACACATTCAAATGCCAGACCCTGAGTTGCAGCAGTCGTGGACTGGGGTGCTTGACCCTGCCCTTGTGCTGGGTTAGGTGGTCTGGCAATGTGAGGATGTTCATGGATAAGTGAACTGAGAACTTCAGCAGATCCATAAATCAGAACTGTCTCAGCCAATTGGCCCCAATCAGGATAACTCAACCTCTGTCTTCAAAGATTTTCTGTAGAACCTGTGATATCAATGGGATGGGAGGGAAGGCATACCCCAGGAGACCCTTCCATGATACTAGTACGGCATCTTCTATCAAACCGTTGCCCAGGGCTGCTCTGGGGCAGTACCGAGGAAGTTTCTTTTTCTCCCAGTAGGCAAAAAGTTCCCAGGCTGGAATTCCCCACTGGGCTAAGATGTCATCAAGAACTGAATTGTGAATCTCCCATTTGTGATTGAGGAAAAATATCTACTCAAGCTGTCCACTAGGGAGTTTTACACCCCTGATAAATATGTTGCTAATAGGGTTATGTGATGGCTGGTGCACCAATTCCAGAGGGTGACTGCCTCAATGCACAAGGGGAGAGATCTCCCCCCCACACACACACACGCTTACATAAAATACGACTGTCATGTTGTTTGACATTATTTGGACGTGTCTGGATTGGGTGAGTGGGAGGAAGGGTTTGCAAGCTCGATGGACTGCCCAGAGTTCCAGTAAATTGATAAGCATATGGGACTCCCATAGGGTCCAGATGACTTGTCCATATGGTAACTCATGTGAGCAACCCTACCCAAGAGGGAGGCATTGGTAACAATGGTTTCCTTGGGAGCTGGTGTGAGGACAGGGATTCCCCCCTTGAACCTTCTCTGATTTTGTCCACCAGAGAAGAGTCTAAAATTTTGGGTGGAACAATCATCTACCATTTACACTGCCCTTCTCTGGTGAGTACATGGAGAGAAGCCAGGCTTGTAGGCAGCAAAGATGAAGCCTGGTGAACGGCATCAAGTATGTGCATAAGGCCATGTGGCTGAGGAGGGAAAGGCAAGTTTTGATTGATGTTCTGGGTCTAACAGTGACCTGATGAATCAGAGCACTCATGGCCTGAAACCTCTTGAGAGGTAGATTCATTTTTGCGGTAGTCAAGTCCAACATCTCGCCTATAAAATTCATGAACCCCATGGGTGTTAATGTGAATTTTTTTGTGATTGATGCGGACACCCAGGGAAATCAGAAGGTTGAGTACAACAATGGTTGCCCGCTGAACTTTCCTTGTAGGAACTGCCCATCAGAAGCCAATCGTTGACGTAAGGGAAGACTGTAAATCCCTCTCTTCTCATGCAAGCTGCCACCACTGAAAAAAACCTTTGTGAAGCTCTGAGTGCTGAAGCTAGACCAAAGTGGGAGGACTCTGAATTGGTAATGCTTGTGATCAGAGAGGAACCTGTGGAAATTTCTGTGGGGTGGGTAGAGGATTATATGAAAATATGCATCTTTCATGTTGAAAGCTGCGAACCATGTTTCCTCTAACAAGGGAATTATTGATGCCAAGGATATCACGCAGAATTTTAGGTTTTTGAATGAACCTGTTCAGCTGTCTCAGACTGAGAACTGGCCTCCATCTCCCATTCTTCTTGGGAATCAAGTAAGGTGAAAAGAATCCCTTCCCTTGATGTTGAGGTGGAACCCTTTCTATGGCTCCCCTGGAGAGAATGGAGTTCACCTCTTGATGCACAATCTCCTCATGACAGTGGTCCCTGAAAAGGAATCAGGAAGGTGGTTTGTGGGTTGGAGGTACCAGAAACTCTATCAAATAGCAACCATGAACAATTTCTAATACCATTTGTCTGTAGTTAGAGGATAACTACAATTTTTTT
The DNA here is from genome assembly GCA_003942145.1 of Platysternon megacephalum. Taxonomy (NCBI): domain Eukaryota; kingdom Metazoa; phylum Chordata; order Testudines; family Platysternidae; genus Platysternon; species Platysternon megacephalum. The sequence continues at coordinate 269,655 of QXTE01000171.1, forward strand.
TGGCAAATTGAGTAAGGCAACCTGTGAATATCAGTGGAGGGGAATGAAGTGACATCAATAACGGGACGTAGGTCCTGACAGCCCCATCAAGAGAAACTCTTTGCTTGGAAAGCTGGATCCCTTATCTCCAACGGGACTGATGTTACCAATGGTTACGCCCCAAGGCTGGCAGGTGGGATGGAACAACAACTTTGCCTTGTTCAGATAATGTCTTCCTCTGGTGTAACGGCATCCCGGATTAGAGATGGTCCTCAATAGGAGGGGTGAATGCAGATAGGAAAAAGCAAAGAAGTCCTCCAGGGAGACCCAGGTCTCTGATAACCCTTCGGTACAAGGAGTCTCCATTGACAGAGCTGTCTGAACCGGAGCTTCCTTCGTCACCATGGTGGTCCGGCCTCCTTTGGGGCCATGCTGCTACCGATACTGCATCAGCTCTAGAAAAGGATGGCATAACCAGGAGCTGTTTATCCTGAGCCTTCACAATCAGAGCCAATGTTAGAACCGTTGGATCTGTACCGCCTTCTCCTGCAGAGAAGATTTATTTGGGACTAAAGCCTGAGCACCTGTGCTTGCTAGGTTTCAGAGTAGCAGCCGTGTTAGTCTGTATCCGCAAAAAGAACAGGAGTTTTAGACAAAGATGGCTTGTCCTTAAGTCTACAAGAGTGCCCTTGGTTCTCACGTGAAGCCTTCTGCCTAGGCTTAACAGTCTTAGCCTCCGTTCCCAAACTCGTGCTCAGAGGGGCACTGCTCACCTGGTGAGACTGATGTATGGGGGTAGAGGATGGTCCCCAGTCTGGATCTGATTCGGGCTTCACTGACTTCTACGTGAGATGTTTTCTGAGTCTCAGTTCCCAATCTTCACAAGTTCTGCGGCAAAAAGAACAGCAGATGCCGCACTTGGCAGAAACATGAGCCTCACCCACGCAGTACAGGCAGCATTGATTATCACTTCTCTGAAGAGGAGCAAGGGCAAGAAACACAATTTCTGAACTCCGGGACTCTGGGCATAATCCCAGACTTCTCAGGAGGAAAAATATCCTTGTGTGTGGAAGAAAATGGGGAAAAAAAACACTATCTAACTCTGCTATGTAGACTATGCCTTGAAGACTACTCAAACTAAGTATATACAACATCTTACAGTAATGGCAGTAAAAAAGGAGATGAGGATTAGGAAGATTCCGACTCAGACCATGCAGCGGTAAGAAGGAATTGGAGATGTGTCACTATGCACCACCTTTTATGCCCTCAGTTCGGACCACAACAAGAGCTACAGCACATGGGCAGGCCAAGGGACACTGCTTGCAAAAAATTCCAGACTGAAACACATGTTTCGCATGCATATCCCAAAAGTGGAATACATAGGGACCATCACTTGAAGAAGAACATCTACTACAAGCTTAGAGTTCTGATTATTCCTAGCTACGAATTTTTGCCTCTCAAAACAGAAAAGGTTGCGTTATTTTGTTTTAGAGGCATATATTGTCTGTCACTTCCCCCCATTCTCAGACAGAATAAAAGTTAAAAATTTTACATGGCAAATTACACTACTAAAAGTTTCTTCTACTTCAAAAATCTTTCTTAATCAGCTATGGTAAAAATGTTGCTTCAGGGCTCTGGTGGGAGATTTTCCAAGTGGTACAAGTAAATCTTAAGGAAAATTCATTTACCATAGGATTGTACGACTCCACTGATCAGCCTGGTGTTGATGGTTTCACCATTTCTTTCCTTTTCTATCAGTTTCAACACAGCATTTGTTACCTTTGAAATACGGATTAAAAATGCGTCAACATACATTAAAACCAATTACTTGGTCAATAAATACAGTCAGTAATTAATCAGGCATGCACTTCTACGCTCAAGACAATCCAAACTCCTGAAAAAGAAATAAGGCAATGCGCTAATCTTACCACCAAACAGAACTCTCACAAACATCATTGAAAGTTGTGCACATCAGTAACTTACAATTCAATATTCTAGCTAACGAACTGCAAAGAAATATAAAAGCATCTGTTTGTGCCTTTACTGTTTCTCTATAATATATAAGCAACCTCTAAACTTTGGTTTAATAAATTCTGCTTGCTTACATTTGAAATATACAGTAGAACCTTGCCAATCCATGCTTTGCTAAACCATATGTCTAACATGCACACAAAATTTACAGCCTCTCCCCATCCCTCATATGTAACAGATGATGCAGGTGACGTCCCATATTACTAAAAATTCATTAAAGGAGAAGCAGAAGGCTTTTTTCTTCCCTTTTGCAGTTCACCTTGGAATAGTTACTTGTGACATTTTAATACCAACCTTGCGAAATAATGCAGTATTCATAAAATATGTACCTGCTTATTTAACGGCCTGAACAAACAGTCCCTCCAGGTCACCAAGGCAAGCTAAGATTGGGGAAGGGAGAAGAAGAGAGGAAGGGGTTATATATACAGGATAATCCTTTATGAAAAACTGAAATATTGTATTATGCTAAATAGTTATTTATTTTTAAGAAGCTTTTTGTTATGGCAGGCAAGTCTCAGTTAGCTAAGCTATCTCAGGGAAAACTTACATGTTTTATAACTATCCCCACACTCTAAATGATCAGATAATATTTTTGAACTCCCGTTTTCCTCATCCTCCAGAGAGGAATAGGATTGTCCAGAACTTACCTTGACAAATACTCCACTCTTAATAAAAAATTTTAAAAATGGGTTTTCCTGCAGGGCCGCCCAGAGGATTCAGGGGGCCTGGGGCAAAGCGGGGGAGCTGCGGCGCTTGTACTCACCCGGTGGCGGTCCAGGTCTTCGGCGGCATTTCGGCGGCAGGGGGCCCTTCAGTCGCTCTGCGTCTTCGGCAGCACTGAAGGACCCCCCGCCACCGAAATGCCGCCGAAGACCTGGACCGCCGCCGGGACAGGGCTCGCGGGACCCCTGTGGGGCCCGGGGCAAATTGCCCCACTTGTCCCCCCCCTCTGGACGGCCCTGTTTTCCTGTGACAGACTGATGTAGGGACTTTGAATTTGAATGGTCAGAGAAGGACCAGCTAGAAGATGAATACTCAGTAAAGACACCCTCCTAAACTGTTTTTATCGGCCTGCCCAATGCAGAGTTATTTTCATAGTGCAATAAAATATATACTAAGCAGAAACTAAAATTAAAAGATTCCTTTACAATATAACAATCTACACTCATAAATGAGTACCACAGAGTTCAAATGAGAGGAAGAATATCATCACTGTTAGACATGACAGTTTAGACTGGTTATCAGAAGTAATACAGAGGAAAGGTAGGGTGCCTAGAACATATTTATTGAGAGGTTGTTTCAAATACAAGGAGTGAAATGGAAGAGGATTTGTAGACTGTTCCCTAACAGCATCCTAATGAAAGAGGGCATAGGGCTCATTAGTATCTGGTAATGAGTTTTAGCTGGCCTGATCAGTTTATTGTACCCCAACTCACTAATGACATAACCTATATCTAGATGGTGTCATGTAAGATATCAATAGAAAGCTAATCATATGGTGATATGTACGGAGGACAAATTCAAAATTACAAACATACTGGAGCTTATGTTATCAAAGAGTGAGGCAGGGCTGAAGTTACCCCAACCTAGACAAAGGAATGCCGTTCTGCCACCTTGAAGGTTTTTCCAAGGTACATTAGCTACATTAAGAGAAAACGTGAATGCAATTTACACAGAAGGTAAACAGGACCATCAAGCCAACAAGGGGAGGATATATCCACTCAGCATCACAGCAGGGGTAGGAAATTGCAGGAACAGATCAATTTGCATTTTAGCAAACACCAATGGGGGAAGAAACGAGCATGAAACCTTCCTTTATCATGAGATTCCTCGTCCCCTTCTTCACAGCTTGAATTAACTTACTTGGGGGGGGGGGCAAGCCTTCAGAAGAATCCATTTCAAAGATGCACTAGACTATAAAAAAGAGGGGCAAAGAACCCCAAGTTATGTTTCACCTAAGACAACAAAAGAACCAAGCACTCTGGGGGAAATCCTGACCAAGGGGGTGGTCAGCCATCTTACAGGAAGGTAGATTGGTAAGGAAACTACCATGAACAAAGGTTGTAGCTTGGTTTTGTTAAATCTTAGCCCTTAGAACGTGTTTTTCACTGTTATTTTCTTGTAACCATTTCTAACCCTATCCTTTTTTACTTGACTCACTTAAAATCCTGTCTCCTTTTGTTAATAAACTTGTTTTACTTTTAATCTAAATCAACCCACTGCTGTGTTTCATTTAAAGTGAATGTTAACGCTAGTTAATGTGGCAAGCTGCTGGGTATTGTATCTTTAAAGGAACAAAAGAATGGTCTAGGAGAGGGCTGGATATCGCAGAGCACACGATTTTGGGAAATTTGGGACTGGAGGGTTTTAGGGTCATCTTGCCAGGTGTAACCAAGGCTGGTGGAGACCAGAACATGGCAGTGGTATAACAAGAAGGCTGCTGGAATCAGAGCTGCTTAACACAGAGACACTCAGTGCATGCTTGTATGTTGGCTGGAAGCATCCAGACAACGGAGCTACAGCAGCACAGCATTTTGAAGCACTCAGGGTTACAGGGCAGGAAGTGACAACCCTTCAATCGTCTGGATTGCTCCCCAGAACATGCATAGTCAGAAGAATACACAATCAGGAAAGAGGTTTAGATGGAATACAGCCCATTAGACAGGGAAATAAAAGGAGAGCTGATCAGGAGGCTGTCACAAATAGTTTTCAAAGTGGAAAAAAACCTTCAATTTTTGTGGAAGATGAAAATTGAGTGAAAGGAGAGAAGAGGAAAATATGATTAAAATAGCATTAAATGATCATTTTTGCAGCAGCATATTAAATTGTATGAAAGAGGTATGTCCAGAAAAAACAAAATTACCAACAATACCGATGACTGTCCCCAACAGAACACAGAACAACATTTTGGAGGCAGGAAGAGCAAGGAAGTGAATTTTGGAGGTTATATAAAATAATATGATTTAGCTTTTCTAGACATGGAGAAAGAAAAAGGGATCATATAAGCTTGCAAATCTGTCAAATACTCGTGAGCCTCATACAAATAGTCAGTTTTAAAGAATGATTTCTGTGAAGAGAAAGCAGATGCCTGGTGCAGTAGGCTAGGAACACATTAGGGATATATTTATATTTCCATCAGAATGTTTTAATTAAAAGTTAAAACCAATAAAATACTTGAAGAGGATGCTCTTTAAAATGCTTACTGAGTAGATTTCGTATATTCCTTTACGACCTTCATCACACTCACGACGAACCCAATGTCGATTGAGGTAGGCACAAATCCCATTCAGCACTTTGCTTGAAAACCTATAATCTTCCCATTGTTGAGTGTAAAATTTCAGCACACTCTCATCCATCAAGTCTTCACCATCCTGAAACAGGGAAAATCCACCAATACTGTAGACTGCTTATTTTTTAATATACACTATAATGCTATGTAGAGACAAAAGTAATCATCTACTGTAAACCAAAATCCATGACATATGCTGCTGCTTCCAGTAAGGTCTCTACTATAGCAACAGGTATGGCTGCACATAGGAAACAAAGTATTACTAAATCCATTCTTACCTTGATAGTGGTCTGGCAAAATGTTAAGAGTTATGGGTTAGATATCTAGTAAAAACGCTTGAGCCCCATCTATTCTACAGCCTCCACCTTTACTACCACCTGGGGACCTGCAACAGTGGTAAAGGTCATGTGCTAAATTTCTAAGGCCTGGTCTACACTGGGGGGGGGGGGGGGGGGGGGGGANAAGTTACGCAACTTCAGCTACGTCGACGTACTTAGATCTACTTACCGCGGTGTCTTCACTACAGTGAGTCGACTGCTGCCACTCCCCCGTCGACTCTGCCTGTGCCTCTCGCCGAGCTGGAGTACAGGAGTAGACGGGAGAGCGCTCGGGGAATCGATTTATCGTGTCTAGACTAGACGCGATAAATCGATCCCCGCTGGATCGATCGCTGCCCGCCGATCCGGCCGGTAGTGAAGACATACCCTTAGTATAGCTACTGCTCAAGAGTCAAGAGTGAATACTGTCACTCTCTCCTTGGCACCCCTGCACATAGCAGCAGTTAAAGTTGCTACCTTGGCAGAGATAAGGTGTCACACCTGGCTCTTACTATAGCATTGAAGTCTGGGATGTAAGAAAAATGTTACAGGATACAGGAGAAGCTGAAATATCTTTCCCGACTAGACCAACACGCTGCCCTTTTTCTTTTTGCAGTAGGGTTAATATTGAGGTTAGCTATTAGCTAAACAAAATTCAGCTACCTGCACAGCAAATTAAAAAGTTACATAGGATAGCTTGTGAGCATCACCAAACAGTGTGAGAAGTTTTGAGTTTATTTCACAGTGACTGACTTGTGTACAAGGTAAAAAGTCAAAGGTTAATAAAACAATTAAGATATTAAATGTCATGATTTTCAACAAATTTGATCACTCGACAATTTTACTTGCAATGGCTTCACATATTTTTAGTTTTACTGTACTATTTTGACTCCAGTTCACATGAGTTTAATGTAATTATTCATTGAGTTGACATGATGCCGCCTTACCTTAAGGAGATTTGTCAAGTAGTTCTTCAGAAATTCTTTAAGTCGTTTGTACAGTTCTAAGCCAACAAACTGAGCTCCTCCAGGTGTCTGGCCTTTTTTAGATTTAGAAGGAGGTACTCCCGCTCCTCGTGCTTGATTAGACTGGTGTACACTAGTACAGTAGTTATAAACATGACTGATAGAAAAGTTAAGGAATATCTATGTGTGTATGACAAATATTCTATGCAAATTCTAGGAGTTCCATTTGAACATCTCAAAGAGTTTATAAACAATGATTTAGCCCGCCTGCGAGGATTACCTGTGGTGTCAGTAAGTAGTATCCGCATGTTACAAACGGGAAAAGTGAAGGAAAGAGATTAAGTTATTTGTCCAAAGCATCTCAGTCTGTAGTGGAACTGAAAACAGAACAACACATTTCTGAGTGAATTAATGTAGTAACAATTCTCAAAAGGTCAAAAGTTATCCTGGCAATTGTTTTCTTGTTAATTTAGTTTCTGTTCCCAGCAAAATAATCAAAGAAAACAATATTAAGAGAAGAAACATCATGAAGTAGATTTAGAGGATGATATCAGGAAAAGAGACCACAAGCTTATGTAATGAAATCTTTCAAGGCTAATCTGACTGCCTTCACTTTTTGCTAGAATTACAAAATGAATAAATAAAGGCGGAAACACAGTGGATACATGTTTATTTTAGTAAAGCATTTATAATAGTTTCAAAGTCTTAACAGAAACATTCACACTGGTTTGGGTAGGAATATTGTCACGTTGAATTAAAACTGTCTAAAAGACTGAACAAAAGGTAATCAAATGTATCTAAATGCACAGAGGGATCTAGGAGAGTACTGCAGGGATTGATGTTAGGACCAATCTTAGTTAACATCTTTATTAATAAACTGGAAGATGAAGTAAACCACACTAATTTGCTGATAAAGGTGAAAATGATGCACAAGGCCTCTGTGCCAGTTAAACTCCATTTAAACTTTAAATGGATGCACAGGCATTGTGCTGGCCTGCTGCACAGAGGTGAATTTCACTTGTTCCTGAACTGGAAGGAATTTAAGCACTAGTCTGAACAGACAAAGAAAGGGACCAGAAACATGGGCTGAAAATAAAATTAGATTAATTTTTTAAGAATGCAAGCTAATCATGGCCGGCTCCAGCGGTTTTGCCACCCCAAGCGGTGGCGGAAAAAAAAGCCGCAATCGGCACTTCTACCGCCGCCGCTTGATTCTTCGGCGGCAGGTCCTTCCCTCCAAGAGGAACCCGCCGCAGAATTGCCGCCGAAGAGCCGGACGTGCCACCCCTTTCCGTTGGCCGCCCCAAGCACCTGCTTGCTGCGCTGGTGCCGGCCCTGAAGCTAATACAAGCTGAGGAAAAACAAACAAGTGAGCATGCGCACACACATGGGGAAGGAGAAATATGGGAAGCAGTTATGCAGAAAGAGACCCAGTATCACTAATGGACAGCAAAGTACATAATGTTTGCAATGTGATGTGATTAAATAAAAGGCCAAAGCAATTTTGGCTGCAAACAGTCATCAAGTCATGGAGCCGTGTGGTAAAAATTCCTCTATAGCTTTAGTTTGACCAGACATAGAAAACTGCATTTAGTTCTGAATGCCACATTCCCAGGATAAATTCTAATTTTTAAGTCTTCCCAAAGAATCAGTGGAAGCCCCATTGCTCGGGACACATCAAACTAGAGGAAACAAAACTAGGAAGTGTCCTTTACAAAACTGCTTTCCTGTGACTGGGAAATGGATTAGATGATCTAATAGTCTTTATTTTTAATTTGTAAAACTACCACTCCAGGTCTATGCTTTGCCCACTAGGCCAGGATTCTTCGATAAAAAACAAGCACACCTCAGAAAACTATTTTGCTGAGAATATGCTTGTGTTTTGATTTTTAACCCTCCCTCTAGAAAGGCTAGCACAATAAAAGGAAATCGGTGAGCAAAATTAAATATCAATAGAATTAGATAATCCAGCATACATTGTGCACCAGAGTCACTATGGACAGATTTGTAACATCAAACTTTAATCACAATCAGAACCTCTGAAAGATAGCAAATAACCCCCATCCACATTTTTTTTTAAATGTACGGCTGTCTTTAATATTAAGTCATGCAGATTCTTAAAACTAGTTCTCAGCTTAATCAAGAAAGTATTCGACACTTCAGCAAACACAAAGGCTCAAGGTCTTTATGATCACCCTGTTTCCCTCCAGTTTATTTTCTCATTTTCTTCTGCATCCCCACTTGCATGTTTATTTTAAAAAGTCATCTCCTTATACCCCAAGAATACAATCCTCTTCGCTTAAATTTTACCCTTTTTGGAAATGTATGCCACGTGTTTATTCCCATGTGTTACCCCTACCTCAGTGCCAAATAGGATTTCCTATAAAAATCCTAAAAAATCATTAAAAAAACATAAAAAATTGGATTAGTGCTAAAGTGATGGCAGCTTCATTCCCTGCACCAGTCACTGATTTCCTGGACACTATCAGTTCATGAAGGTATAAGATCAGAACTATTGTCTTTTTCTATAAAAGATTAAGCTGCCCTTCAACCTAGTTTATCCAAAAGTTCTGGGATCTGTCATTACTCTTACTGATCTGTAATTCAATTCAAGGATCTCTATTTAAGATGTGATGAATAGTACTATCTGCAATTACACAGTACACCTCTATATTGTATTCAACGTTCATTCTTTAGTAACATTACAGTCAGCTGAATGCTATATAGTCATCTTTCCAAATAAGCCTGGTATAGAATCCTCTCCCAGTTATGCTTTAGTCATACAAGTTATTGGGCTCATTACAGGAATAAATGGGTAAACTTTAATGGTCTGTGATTTACAGGAGGTCAGACTGGATGATCTAGTTGTCCCTTCAGGGCTTAAACTCTAGAATCCACTTAGATGATATGCTTAAACTTGGCTTCTATAGAGATAATCATTTGAGAGAGTTAATGCAGATTAGTACAGTTAATCTCTTTCCTTCTCTGAGAAATCACATTTTTACTTAATTCTCATTATTTACTATGTTACCCATCACTCATTATTATGCTGCAATTAGCTGTAAATAAGTTTCATTTTCCATAATAAAGTACTTTGAGTTCATGGGACACAAATAAAATGTATTTTATTAGTTTATGGCACTCAGGAGAACACAGACAGTTCACAGTTGGCTTTTCCTTTTCAGCTTTGTATAGAGAATGGTATCACTGCAATTTACAGTAGTCCAATGGAATTGTAACTTTTAATGGTAGATTGTGTTCACATTAGCCATCCTGTTTTGGTTGAACCATGTCCATTTAGCATTTCCTCCAGCAACTGCAATAACAGGCATACAGTCCCCATAGCTGGAGTCGGAGAGATGCAATCTAGTTGGGAGAAGTGCTGTACTACAACATTTAAAATGTGTGCATCATCAATGGAGTACTTCCCTACATAATTTTCTTTTAGAGATCCCAATCTCTATCTGGCTATGATTCCTTTTGTCAACAAACGGAGAGAGCACATACATCTTTTTCCACTTCTGGATATAAAAATAGAAGTATATGTTCTGCTGACTAATCAAAAGAAGTTCTATGGTAAGATATTAACTAGAGATTTCTTTAATTTGAAATGTATAAAAAGTGATGCTAATTTGAACGGGGAGGAGTCTGGATTGGCACAGAGAATCTCAAAGGAAAAAAAAGGATCAGGTATGGCACACTTCTCATTTTTTTTTAACCTCCTACATGCTAGTCAAGATTCTTAGGTCCTCCCAAAACAGCATTCCATTTGCCATAGGATTAGCATCTCACAACAGCCTACAGAGGCTCCTTTTGAACACTGCATTCACTGAAACCTGGATGTCAACCCCTGTGATGCTTGGAAAGGTGTAGGTTATGTTCAAGTAGCAACTTCATAGATTACCAGCAAATACAGCCGCTTCCTCTGTGCTCAGAAAGGCCAGCTATCTCATTCAGTAGACCGTGAATGCTTCCTAGAACTTCTTTCCCACTATGAAATAAGCCTCTCTAATGGAGTAGTTTTATTCCATTAGACAAGGCTAACTAGGCTGCTGTTATCCCTTTCTTATGGCCTCTCCCCCCAAAAAACATATTTTTCTAAGATGCTGAACTTCCTTCACTATTTGTACTTGGGTTAGGACTAAAAAAAAAAAAAAAGAAAGGGTTATGCTCTGATTCTCGTGAAAGGGCAGGGAACCATTAGTAAGAAGTGGGGCACTGTTTTGACCACAGCGTTGCCCAGAGGCAACTCCAAGGTAGGGCATGATGTTCTCCAATTAGCATAGCCAAACTTATGGCAAGCAAAAACAAGACTCTGAGGGATAAATGTAATGATGATGTCCCTCCTGATAGCTTGAACAGTGATTTGGTAAGGGCATTCCGATCCAAATTTACTTTAATGAAAAAATGGGTGGTTTGAGTACAGGCCTTTGTGTCCAATTTAGCAAACATCTCAATATGACTGGAGATGTTCCCAAAAGTTGTATGGTCTACATCAGTGGTCACCAACCCATCAATCCTGGAGCCTCGGCCAGTTGATCGTGATCTCCGGGCTGCTAAAAGTCTGGCAGCGCAGGGGCTCAGGCAGGCTGCCTGCCTGCCATGGCCCCACACCACTCCCAGAAGCGGCTGGCTGCTGGCACATCTCTGTGGCCCCTGGGGAAAGGGGGGGGGGATGAGGTGCCTCCGCACGCTGCCCCCGCGCCCATCCCCATCCCCACAGCTCCCATTGGCCGGGAACTGGCCAATGGGAGCTGTGGGGGCAGGTGCAGGCAGTACACGGAGATCTGCTGACCCTCTTTCCTCCCCAGGGGCCATAGAGACGTGCCAGCAGCCAGACACTTCCGGGAGCAGCGTGGGGCCATGGCAGGCAAGCAGCCTGCCTGAGCTCCTCTGCACCGCCGACTGGGAGCCGCCTATGGTAAGTGCCTCCCGGCCAGAGCCTGCACTTTGCACCCGCTCCTGCACCCCCACCCCAGAGCTCCCTCACAGACCCCGCACCCCCTACCACACCCCAATCCCCTCTCCAGCCCCCTCCTGCACCCAAACTCCCCCCCAAAGCCCACACCCCTCACCCTCTCCTGCATCCCAACACTGCACCAGCCTGGGGCCCTCTCCTGCACCCAAACTCCCTCCCAGAGCTTACACCCCACACTCCTGCACCCCAACCCCCTGTCCCAGGCTCAGCCCGTAGCCCCCTCCCACACTCTGAACCCCTCGGTCCCAGCTCAGAGCCTGCACCCCTCCGAACCTGCCCCAGCCAAGTCCCTGCCCCATCCTGGTGAAAGTGAGTGAGGGTGGGGGAGAACGAGGGACACAGGGAGTGGGGAGTGGAGTGAGCGGGGTGGGGCCTCAGGGAAGAAGCGAGCTAGATCCTGGGTTGATCATAAGTTCAAAAAGTGATCTTGTGCGTAAAAAGGTTGGAGACCACTGGTCCTACATGGTACTGAAAGGCTGCAACTGCAGTAAAGTTAACTTTCAATGAACTGGCACTCATTCTTATGCCCCAACCATTCAGCAAAAATTCCACAATATTCAGAGTGTAATACAGCATAGCATCAAACCTCTATTTTCACATTATATACTGAATACCTTCCAAATTCTTGCATACTAAATCCAAATAAATGAATTCTTTGAATTAATCAAGGTTGAAAGGACCTTGTCAAAAAAGGCCTCTCTCTACTAAACTTGCCCTATCAACAGCCACGCTGTAAGCCTGAAGTGAACTGACTGTACTTCTGTCACTAGGAGATGGAATTGAGGCTTCACTGGGTCCAGGAATCCAGGGTACTCACAGCAAGTCTGGCGAGTTCAGAATGAAGTTTCCTGTGGGCATGGCTTTCTTTTGGAGAACTTCCTCACCAGGGGTGTGGTTTCAGAAAAATGGGGAGGGGGGTGGCTGGAATGGAGTAGTACATGTTTGTCAGCAACTTGTGCCAGCATGTAGAATATTATATGTGATTATTTTATATCCTGAAAAGTGGGAGGTAGGAGGTGGCAAAGAATACAGACCTATGAAAAGTCAGGGGAAGGGGGGGAACTGCCCTCCCTGCCCCATAGCAAAATGATAAGAACAGCCATACTGGGTCAGATCAAAGGCCCATCTAGCCAGTATTCTGTCTTCTGACAGTGGCCAATGCCAGGTACCCCAGAGGGAATGAACAGAACAGGTAATCATCAAGTGATCCATCCCGTCGCCCATTCCCAGCTTCTGGCAAACAAGAGGCTAGGGACACACACCATGCCCATCCTGGCTAATAGCCATTGATGGACCTATCCTCCATGAACTTATCTAGTTCTTTTTTGAATCCTGTTATAGTCTTGGCTTTCACAACATCCTTTGGGAAGGAGTTCCACAGGCTGACTGTGCGTTGTGTGAAAAATGACGCTCTTGTTGTCCACTATGTGCCAGAATGAGAACACATATAGCAGTTCAAAGTTCCACTCAAGTAACAGAGCATCTATTCCCGCAAAGACTTGATCCCTGAAAGTGCTGAAATAACCCTCTGTCTTCCTATTGATCTTGATGATAATCTGCAGTTCCCCAACTCTAGTGTGCTGCAGACATCTTGTGATTGAGCTCCCATGACCCTGGACCAAGTGGTGTTCAAACCAGGATGAACAGCCGCATGTGGGAGTTTGTCCATTTACTTCCTGTGATTCCTTGCCTATAAACTCTGGTTGCACTGTACGACTGCACCCTGAAGGGCTTGATGACAAGACTGTGTACAATGGAGAGCCGAGTGAGTTTTGCCTTCATTTTGAGGTGGTCTATTAACCACCACCTCTTTGTGGTCCCTTTGCTCTAGGTCATCCCAATAGGTTCATTTTTGTATTCAGAACTGACCACTGGGAGGTCCCCCCCCCNTAGTTTCATAACAGCAGCATACTTCAGAAGTCATGTGTGTATCCAAATGGCTATTAGGAAATATTAAAAGATCTCACTGGAATGTTTTTGCAATTTTGTATAGTCATTTACAAATCAAGCTGAGGGGACAAATAAGTACTCAGAGGATATTCTGTCCCAATATACAGAGGAGTGTAGTCTTACTTCTTTCCCAAGCTAATTGTCCAGCTAGTAAACATCAAGACCTGATCCAATAATGTGATGAGTATCTGCTAAGAGGTACTAGTTGCCCTCAATTTCTATTACTTTCAAGATAGACACAGCACTTTGCAGAATTAGAACCTAATGTAAGTTATTTCTAAACTGATCCTGCTATTAAGAGATACTAACTTTAAACCGAAGGCAAAAAAAATGTATGGGGGAAAATGAAGCCATAATACAGTCTCCTGATGCCCTTCAAGGGTATAAGATTCAAGAGAAAAATCTGAGCTTTCCTTCCCTTTCTTGTAAATTGTGATACACAACCACCAGAACTGGCCAATAGCTAGGTTATAATTCAACTTCAACACATGCATCCTAAAACTTGCTTGTCTCTTTGCAATGCTTCCAAAAAAACCTTGACTACTCATCTAAAGCTCATTTGTGCAGAACATAGAGTTGTCTCAGGGGCCAGCCACAGTGTGTGGAACAAACATGCACAGGAACCTCACCACCTACTGCTCAAATTCAAGGCATACTTCTTCAACCTTGCCTTCTCCAATATAAACACATAGCAGCATGTACATATTAAAAAACCTACCCAAAAAACCCCACACACTACCCTGCACACACCTTTCTCCCCCTGGAGAGAGTAAGAACAAGCCACAAGCGACAGATGTTAGTCATGTCACTTAATGTACTACTGGAAGGCACTCAGATACTACACAAATGAGGGCAGCATAAAAACTTATATAAAATCAAAAATTAATTGCATGTTTTTATAATGAAACTGATTATTTAAGAAGTTGCTTTGAGAGGCATAACCAGATTATGTGGGAAGGTTCTTCAAAATTAAGTAGAGAAGAACCTCAGAGTTATAAACACCTTGAGAATGGAAGTTGTTCGTAACTCTGAACAAAACGTCATGGTTGTTCTTTCAAAAGCTTACACCTGAACATTGACTTAATACAGCTTTGAAACTTTACTGTGCAGAAGAAAAATGCTGCTTTCCCTTTATTTTTTTTTAGTAGTTTACATTTAACACAGTACTGTACTTGCTTTTTATTTTTTTAGGGGGGGAAGAGGGGGAGGCGCGTCTCTGCTGCTGCCTGATTGCATGCTTCCAGTTCCAAATGAGGTGTGTGGTTGACTGGTCAGTTCGTAACTCTGGTGTTCGTAACTCTGAGGTTCTACTATAGTATGCTACAAGGATAACAACAAAACTTTCTAAATAGGGTTTTTCTATTCATTACTTATCTCCTTTATACAGGTCTGTCGCATCTTAGGCGCATTTAACATGTGCGATTTCAGCTTTACGCGATCGGCAAAAAAAAGAAAGAAAAAAAAAAAGAGAAAAATAACCATTTAAATACTGTTTCTGTAGTGCGGGCGATTCTGCCCGCCATTACACTCAATGTAATTTTGACTATACGCGGTTTTTGCTTTAGGCGCTGACCGCGGAACGTAACCCCAGCGTAAGATGAGACAGACCTGTATATGCTGATTCTGGGCATCAACTTTGCTACTTCCTATGATCCAACAAGCTGGGTTAATCTCTTTACCATGCTGAACTGGCCCACAGGAATAACTCAAGTTAGTTTTCATTTATGTGTTTACTGTTAATATTTCACTCAGGGAAATAAGCATAAAATAATTGAGGAAAAGTACACAAAACACTTCACTTTAAAAGAAACTACTTGGGAAGTTACAGAAATAGAGTAATTTGCATTGTGTTAAGTGTAGGGCTGGGTGGAATTTTTTAACCATCATTTTTCTGACAAAAAATGCAGATGTGGGTAAATTTAAACATTTTGTAAATTTGTGTTGAATTCACAGAATTGATTTAATTGGGAAAAAAGCCTTATATTTAAAATAAAAGTTGACACTTTTCAAAATAAAAGTTTGACTTTAAATTTTTCACATTGTTTTTCATCTCTAAAATGTTTTTCAATTTTATTTAAAATTATTTTATTTTAAAAAAAATAACATAAAAACTCAAAATCCAAACCATGTTTTTATATTTTTCAATTTGCCAGAAAGTTTTAAAAAATATTTTCAGCTTAACCCAAGACAAGTCTTCTTCCCTGATTTTTCAGAACTGCCAGCAAATCAAAAACAGCTCTAGTTAAATGGCTTTCCAAAATTTTTTTAGCTTATTGCATTTAATACAACACAGAATACTAGAGAAAAACTGTTAATGTTGAGTAATAGTTTCAGATCAAATATGACAAAGATTACATTTTGTAAAACAACCAAATAAAGCTTTTTCAAAAACTAAGACCAATGGAAACGCTTACATGATTTTTCTAACCCTCTCATAAATCAATATTTGAAGGAATTTTGGTCAAATTTTCCGAAGTTAAAAACTTGTCTCATTAATTCACCTTCAGGCAGAGTGTTTACAAGGCTGCAGCACAATTTCAAAACAGTAACATGAGCTGCTAGAAAAAAAAATATTTCAGACCCTTCTAGGTAGCTCTTAGATACCCAGGCACTGGCATGCAACCGCTCTCCACAATTTTTTTTTTTTTGTAAATATTTCCCATCTATACTATGTCGGGATAGTTTTCCACAAGACTGACAAAATATTTACCTTTAATCATGTAAAGTACTATATAAAAGTGTTGTAGGCATATTCCCAGTTTACATGGGAAGAGATGAAGCAGTCCGCAAAAGGACTTGTTTAGAGAGTCAGTGGCAGAATTCAGATTAGATTTTAGCCATCCCTGACAGCAAACATTGTGCATGAGCAACTATACATATGTATATTGGAGAAAGAACACATTTGTCTACAATGTGAACTTCAACTGTTTAAATGCAAGTCTGAATTCCATAGGAAGAAAAGCAAAAGAAGCTATCCTGAATCTACCAAATAAATTCCAGTGGCCCTACTTACAGCATAAATCTCAGATTTCCTTGCAATCCCAAACTCCCCTTTGCAATCATGGTAATAGACTACAACAAATAAATTATTACCACACATACATATACATAAAAACATACTAACTTTTAGGCGTGTATATCCACACACTATAAAAATTCTATGGTAATAGAATGCTATATCTGGAAGTGTATAGGATACCTTAGGAGTTAGGATACCTTAGTTATGGTTCCCAAAGCAATTTTAACTTGTGTGCCTTGTGGAAGTGTAATATTTAGTTGCCACGTCCATTTACAAACACACACAGGAGATATAGTATAGAATATTTCTTACTGTATCTGTAAGGGAGCAAGTTACGATAAGAACCATAACTCAGATTTCTTGAATCCATGCATTTAAAAGTTTCAACATCAACACTCCAATAGCTGTGATCAATAGGAGAGTCAAATGAGAAAAAAGTGACTGATCATGCACAATGCAGTTATTTCAAACTGAAGAGATCCAAATGCCAGAGTTACCATATAGTCATATCTATATGTCCAAGGCTGTTTATTGAAGTTACTGTACAAGGGAAAATGTGCATTTTATGGATGGCGATGGGTAATGGATACTGCACTGATGTCCCTAGTGTGATCCCAAACTACTTGGCAGGAAAGTGGAGGGCTGCCTTGCAATGAAGGTGAAGGAGAGGCGGACAAATGCCAGGTGTTAAAAACTGCCTTACTGAATCCCTTAGTATACTATCAATGTGGGAAGGGCACAGTCAATTCAGCTAATGTGCCAGATATGGGGAGAGGAGATACTTTAAGTTTAAAAAGTGCTCCACCTACATTCTACTAGATTGTACTGAAAGTTTGACTTTTGTCAAGAGCAGTGGATCCATCACAGAACTGTCTTGTTAACTCCTTCACTAGTATTGTACTTCAGGTTGTTTGCAGACAGAAATCTATATTATGTGAACAGTTTAGTATCAATAGTCAAATAAAAAATAAGCCTCATTTCTGGAATGACTGGAGAATACAGACAACTGAAGCAGCAAGTGATCCTAAACTTGAAATATTAAGACAAAAAAAAAAAACAAAAAAAACACACCATCACAGCACGTCACCAAGAAGAAACAGAGGATGTATGCAGTAGCAATCATTGTCTACTTAGCCAACTGTTTTTCAAGACTTTTAAAGTTTGCATTACATAGTGGTCAGAAGCATCCCAGTGGAGGCTTCTGTGCAGCTGTCTTTGGTTAAGATTGAAATGCCTGCGGCCTAAATAGCTAGAGCTAGCCTGAATTTGTATTGCACCTGACCATTTGCTTGGGCAATCCTCCTACTGATATTGTAGCAAAGCCAATCCGCAACAAACCAAAACACCTTACAATGTTTTTATATTTTAAATTTATAAAGAAGTTATTTTACGTTTATAAACTGTAAATACACTGCATTTAACTGTTATTTTAGTTCACAATGGTAGGTAGATGTGTTTGTTTACAGCTGGTATAGTAGGTAAAGCAATTACATTTAACAGAAGAATACTAGACGAGTCTTATTCTGCCCACAGATATGCTAATATTTAGCTCTAACAGAGGTCAAAGAAAGTGATAAAAGAAAAATGATTTCAAGGAGTAAAGCAGAAAATGGTTGAAAAATTTTTTTAATCCCAGTAAAACAAATTTACAAATAAGGAAAAGATTATGCAGTGTAAAGATAATGAGGTGTAACAAAACATGATCTTTAGTAAAGCTCCTAAATTTAAATATTAAAATGGAATACCTGGGAAATCCTTGTTAAAAGTAATTAGTGAATTGTTAATCAGAACACTTTAGTGTAACAAACAGTTTTTGGAGTATCGGGCTTATTGGAACAATGCTTATGCAAATTTCAGATCATCCTAAATTTGGACAGCTCCCTTTAATGTATATTTCACATAGAAATTAATTTCATGGAATACTGACTAACCAAATGTTTTGGATGTTCTTATGAGATGGATAACTTGTTTTTTTGTTTGTTTGTTTTTTAAACTAAAATGACAGAGTTTCTTAAATGCCAGTATCAACACAAATGGTACTTACCTGATTAAATATTTTACAGATTGTGCACTTCCTATCTCTCCCCAGAACAAATGAAAAAGGTTAAAGCAGGTTAAGTGTTCTACTTGCATGAGTAGAATTGTTATTTATTCCAAATGCATAGCTTTTGAAGTGTTTAAACAGTATAGATTTTAAAGATATAAAGTAGCCAGATTTTGTTTTAAAAATTAGAACCATACAATATGATTGCTCTGACTGGTTTAAGAATAAGTGGATTAGACAGTTCCTTGAGAACAATGATCATCAGATTACGTTTTACAAACAAAGATGGGAAAGTGCTGCAGGGAAATGGAAGATTGTGAGGCTATTCCACAAGATTTATGGCAGAGTATGCAGAAAATTGAAGAATCACTATTTTGAAGAAAAGAAAACATACGAATGTTTTTACCCAAAGTAAAATCCACACTTACGGTGGAACTCCAAAAAGAAATGCAATATTTTAAAACTTTTGATATTTCTATTCATCAGTCAATTTATTGACAATCATTCATGCTTTCATCCTGTGTTTGGAGCAGACAGAATAGAGAGGTTAGCAAAATAATACTTATTACCTCTACTGTATATGTTGTGCTAATTATGGTAGTGTATTAGCTCTCTATTATGGAAGTAAACTTGAAAATAGGACTTGGATGCTTTTGAAAGTTTTACCCATCTATTTTTTGTTTGGTCACTTCTTTAGGCAGGGTCTGGATTAGCGGACATGTTTCCTCGGCGACAATAAATTAGCCAGTAAGAATATTTTCTCTTTGTTGGAGGAAACACTGCTGATATGACATTGAAAGTGACTTACAGATAGATCGAGTCAGATAAACAGGGTGGAGAGAATGAACACAAAAAGGGGTTACTCACATTGTGCAGTAACAGCAGATCTTCAAGATATGGGCGCTCCACTTCAGATGTGCATGCGTATCTCAAACCCTTGACAGGAGATTTTCCCACTAGCAGTGCCTGTTTGGCCCACACATGCACCCTATGCCTCCTCGTTCCAGACCAGAGCCATATAGGGATGCGCAGATGAACTGCCCTCAGTTCCTTCTCCACCTGAACATCTACACAGAAAACAGTCCAAACCAGAGGGGAAGGAGGGTGAGTAGTGGAGCACGCATAGGGACACACATCTCGAAGAACTGATGTTACTGCACAAGGTAAGTAACCACTTCTTTTTCTTCAAGTAGTGTCCCTATGGGTGCTCCACTTCAGGTGACTTCTGAGCAGTTTTCTCAGAGGGAGGGAGCTTCAGAACTGAGTCCAGAACTGAAGATAGTAGAGAAGTACCCAGAGCCGCACTGGCTCTGACGGCATAGATTAAAGCATAGTGTTTCGAAAATGTACATACTGAAGCCCACATAGCAGCTCTACATATCTCAGACACTAGTACATTTAAGCAATGCTGCAGTTTATGAAATTGTATTTGACCATAACAGCCTGATAGTTCACTAACAGCACCCTTGCAGTTCAGGATGAACAGGACTTCTGTCCAAACAGATCCAGTCTCTTTTGTTCTTGTCATGAGGAACAGACCTGAGAAGTGTTGCCTGCCCTGCTCATTTACCGCATCCATTTCTAGGGAGTTAGGTGGAGGGTCGGAGAACAAGAAATCAGATTCCTTGGGGGGAGGGGGGGGGGGGGCATCATACTTTTTATCTGCCCTTTTACACATTGGTGGAATAGTAGCAGGTGTTTGCCACACAGCCTTAGCTGGATCCAGGAGCACCTCGTTGATGGGTAATGCCACCCTGGAGGATTTTGCTGACTGTAGAATATCCAACGGCTTACATTGTGAATCCCTGACCTTTTTGAGTGGAACCCGCTACATGAGATCTTGAAATTGCCAAAAACTGTCGGTCACAGAAGGTGAAGGAGGCATAACTGCATCATCTGGAGATGAGGACAAATGAGTGTTTTAGGGGTGGCCTGGACTCCTGTTCCTCAAACATCTCCTGCTGTGAGAGGGAGAGGATTGAACAATCCTAATGTCCCTTTGAGATGGTGGTGGTCTGGAGAATTGCTGTCAGTAAGCAGTCCAGGGATCCCAGTATGGCCACTGAGAGGGGGAGATGTGGCATATGAGAGTGAGGATGGCATGCAGGGTTGGTTCCACTTTTGATGACGGTTGCTATCTTCCCTATGACTGTCAAAGAATGGGTTCCTGACAGGATATGTCGGGGAATGTGAGACTGAAACAGAAAAGGCCAACTGGAAGGTTCCTTCATCCTCCTCCACATCGTCCAATGAAGGAGCCCATATACAAAAAGGTGGAGAGTCCTGTGGTACTTCGGGAAGGTAGCGGTCTGGAGACCAAGCTCTCAGTACCAAAAGACACTCGGTACCCATGAGGAGCAGGGATTCTGACTCATCCAATAAAGACTGGTTCCTCGTATAGCTAACCTTTTGCGGTACTGAGTAGGGAATCAGTACCGATGCGGTAGCTGAGGATGCAGTAGCCGATACTGACAGTACCATTGTGGTGGGCATAATGTATGCACTAATGGAATCTGGCGCTGTTGCTTGCTTGGTACCTAAAGTGTCAAATGGGTAGGTACTGACAGTGGGACTGAGCCTGCCAATACTGGACCGGGGTGCTTATGGTTGCCCTCTTTGTCCCTAGTAGAGCATACCGAAGCCCTGTCAGAGCCATGTCTCTCTCTCAAGTTCAGGGGCTTTCCATTTCTGCCTGTACCGGAGAAATCCTTTGACTCAACAGTACTGAGCTGAGAGGTCGAGGCTTTGGAGACCACAGATTTTGCAGGGGAACTGGGCTTTTTCAGAGCAGGCTCCTTTAGATGAGAATCCATACTCCTCTTTCAGGAAGCCTTCTCAGAAACCTCCAGTGACCTCTCCTTCTTAGGGGAAGCCTGCACCAAGGTGGAAGGAAAGCTGGATCAGTCCAGAGACAAATGTAAGGGATGAGGGCGAGGTTCGTGACCTAAGTCAGATGCTGGTTAAAGTGAACACACCATCATTAACAGTCTGAGCTTAGTCTCCCTATTCTTTCATGCCCTCAATTTGAGGTCTAGGCAGAAATTGCACTTCTAGGAGACATGGAACTCCCCAATCAACAGACTCACTTAGACTGGCCATCGCTCACAAGCGTAGTTTCTCGGCAAGAGTGGCAGCGTTTAAAGCCTGGCAAGCCAGGCATACCCTACCAGAAAGGCAATGCTCCCCAACGAGAAAAAAAGAGGAGGGGAAAAAACCCACCCCAAAACCCTATCATCTCAGTACTACTAACAACTAACTAATCTTAAACCACCATAACAAGAATACAAACTAGCCAAAGCATGCTCAACGTGGGCACCTAGAGGTGTCTCAGGCCGAAACAGTAGAGAAGGAACTGGGGCAGTTTGCCCAGGCATCCCTATATAGGCTCTGTGTCCGACACAAAGAGGCACAGGGCACTGTTAGTAGAAAAAGTCTGTGATCAAGGGCTCGAAGGGGCACATGTGCACATGCAGTGGAGCACCCTCAGGGACACTACTCAAAGAGGAATTTTATTTTCCCCATAATCAGCTGAACACGTTATAAACACAACATAAATCTCTCGTCTTTTCAAGTATATGAATACTAGATCACACTGTTGCTGTCTACATGTCTTCTGCCTAGAAGCTGACACCCCGGTCGCTCAGGATGATACTGTTACTCTAGAAAGTTAAGTGTACTATTACTGTATAAGGCAGCCAAACGCTCTTCACTACATAGGTTTTGGCGATACAATTCTGCTATCATTTTGAAACTGCCATCTGAATTTAGACAAATGGTAAAAGGCAGATATTCTAAAAAAACTTTAGTGCTTTTTTAAATAAAAAAAATAAAAAAAATAAAAATCTCTGCAGATCCAGCTTGTGCCATTACTTATATCATGGTTGGGTAGCTGGACAAAAAGGGAGCACATATTGGATTTTCTTGATTAATGGAAAAATGAGGCTGCTTCAAGTGTGAATTCTGATGTTCCTTTGACTACTTTGTTCTAATGAACAATGCTGAATTACTTTTAATTTTTGCTGGCAGTGCTGTTGTAACCAAGTAGCTCCTAGGATATTAGAGAGACAAGGTAGGTGAAGTAATATCTTTTATTGGATCAACGTCTGCTGGTGAAAGAGAAGCTTTCGACTTTACACAGAGCTCTTCTTCAGATCTGCTTAGTGGTTCCAAGAGTAATGGATCCTAATACCAAGTTATTCACTTGGTATCCTAATACCACATGGATCCTAATACCAAGTAATGATCACTGTATTAGGGCATGATTGACCAAATGAACAATATGAACATCTGTAATATCCTCAAGTGTAATCCTTTCCTACATAAAATATTCCATAGAAGAGGATGTTTTCTTTAGTGTATTTAAGAGTAAATTGACTGATACTTTACCAAGCACCTTTTAATTTAAAACTACTTCTGATATCTTGTAAAAATAAAAACAATCTTTCATTTGAAACATACAGCTTTCCCACAATGCTTATTTGCTCAATGAAATTTAAAACTGTGGGACAGCTTGAAGCTGTTCTCAAACCATTTTATACCAAACCAGTGCTACTGTAGTAATAAACAACTTTATCTCTGTATTCTACAATGTGATGTTGCCTTAAAATGGCAAAAGGTAAGGTAATACAAAAGAGGTTAAAAAGTGAATTGCACTAAGATCTGAATTTAGTGGATCTTTACCCTTCAGAGGGTATCTGAGGTATCGTTGAGATCTTGCATTTATGAGAATCTCAGATATCTTATGTGATTCTGTTTCATTAACCTGCAGTAACACTAAAACATAGTGGGCGCCTAGCATTTCCAGACATATAGATATAGAACAGAGAAAAGAGTATCCTCAAATTGTATTTTTAAATATATCTGATCTAGTATGACTTACTTTGTACTACTTGTACTCTATTTGCTTTGGAAAAATAAAAAACCTAAGAGTAAAAACACAGAAAGGCCTTTCCAGCATATTGGTTCTCTCCCTTCCATTCAAGTAATAGGTTTATAAAAGAAGGATCTCAAGTCTATATATTTCAAGAGATTTTTAGACATTAGAAACTGAATACAGTTGAATCTCAGTGTTCTCATAAGTTCTACCGCACATCACTTTCTTAATATTTCTAGCACTCATTTAAATATTGTAGATTTTTCTCATTCAGCCAACACACAGCCTGCTCCATCTAGATCTGGGGCTAAAAAAAGTTAACCTATTTGGTCTGCTCTCGAAATTTTAAGACCAGATCCCGAAGCATTAAGTCCAGAATTCAACACATTCCCAACTATTACTGAAAGAGCACTCTGTAAAAATCCAACGAAGAATACATTGGTTATTTCCACTGATTTGGAATCTGAAGTCACAATTCAGAAGATTATTATGAGCACACTCTATGAAGGTATATCTGAAGAACGTTTGATAGATTACATACATCACCCTACCCTCTTATGAAGTCTAGAGAACTGCTTACATTACACAGCCTTCAGTCCATCCATCCTCCACCCCTTAAAATACACAAACTTTCTTCAAGTTTTGAAATTAAGTCCCCATCTATTCACAACACTGAATCCTACAAATAGGACTGCAATTTGACAGATGCACAATTTCTGAAACTCCAATACAGTTTCAAGAATATTTTAAAAAGTTGAATTGAGAGCTATCATGCCCGTCTGCTTACCAACCGTTTAAAACGGTCATTTTAATTCATCAAGGAGTGTAACCAAATTAGACTAAAAATTAGGAGAAAACACATTCACTTCCAAATGACATTTTTCTTTATTCTATCTCTAAACTTCATGACAGTGTTTTCTTGTTATAAAGTACCTGCCCTACTGCAGAAATACAAGGTTCTTATGAGGGTAAAAAGAGGGAACTGGTGGTTGCAAAGCAGAAAGGGCATTTTCCAGACCTTTGTGAAAATCATGTGTGTGTCTCAAGAGTTCACAAGACTCACTTCTTCCCTTAAAGGCCTGAAGATTTCAAAGGAGACATATACTTCCTGATGCTTTTTGCCTTTCTCCACCATAAATAACAGATCTGACAGAAGAGTCTCTGAGCAGGAACATTTTCCTTGAATATAACTTCCAAGTATTAGGCCAACATGAACATGAAAACAAAAACACCACACTGTTTTAGAATCCTTCTAAACATTAAAGCAATCGCTAGACTGGGAGCTGCTCAAAAATTTCAATTGCTATCTTAGTGGAAGCCAGTAATTCTAGAGAGACATTCACAGAGCTATTCCTTACTCCAGACTGAAAGCTTTGAAACTGACTCCAGTATTCTGCAGAGAAAGATGCTAACCCTATGGTTGGACAAGCCCTACTGCAAGAGAAAATTCTTCCGCTACTCTGAAGTAGATAACTGAACATTACAAAAAAGCCTTGCAGTAACATGTCAAAGTGAAAAGGGTGGAAGGAAAAAATGTTTCCACTGTACTGATCATTAATGAGGAATGATAATTTAATATTTACAAGGTGCACTAAATATTATCTATTAAAAATCACCTTTAAGTGTCTGTCTTGTAAAACTAATAGCATTCCACTTGACATTTTAAAAATAAGTACAATTATTAAAAAAATATTTTCAAGACAAGCGTTTATCAAGCTAAACACATTCACTCATGATTTTTATTATACCAGTGACTGGTCTTTCTACTTGTTTTTGTCACAACGAAATAGGAAAGGCTAACCATTTTCAAAAATGAAGTTTAAAAACAGAGTATAACACACCATCAAAAGTTTTAAAAACTTACTTTAAGTTATAAGGTGATTTTAGTTCTTAATTGACAGTAAAATATTTACCAACTTTTATTTATTTATCTTTAAGTATAAGGATACGTGTAGAGTTCCATATATCTGGATTTTGCCATACTTTGTCTGGTATAAACCTGTTGAATTCCAGCTCTAAGGTCATCCCATATCTGGTCGAGACCAATCTGTTTAAGTCCATGTGGGTTCTGACTCCTATTCGACGACATCTTGTATTTCCTGTAAAGTCTTCCAGAGTAGAAGTCTGAGATCTGGCTATTCCTCCATCAGATTCACAAGTAAAGTAACATTCCAAATTCAGTGACTCAAAAAGATGTTCTTTACATACGAAGAATGATATCCCCTTGCAAGATAACCTACCAAAAAAAAGTAATTAGTTAATAACATTCACTGACATCAGATTCAATTTAATCAGCTGCTAGAACAAAAGATATACCATTAAGTCATCCAAAAGTGAACATTACATATTTAGAGTGCTGTCTGCTAATAATATCACCAAAGCACCTACTCTTCAACAACAGAACATACTAATCAGGAGATTATTATTTTCAAATATACCTAAGCTTGCATGGTGCTTTATAAACAAATATGACAAACAAATACAACAGTTCTTGCAGCCTAAATTCACAAAAAAGAAGGCAGTGACAAAGAGAGGTGAGGCCAAAGTATAATGAAAAATTTCTGAGTGATGTGCATGTTTTAGGAACTTTGTATATTTTTGCTGCTTTTTATGACCTGCCATGCATTTGATGGCTATTTTGGGTGTCATATTTGAAACCCAAACCAAGAATGACTATAATTTATGTACAACAAATCCTTAATTTTAAATATGTAAGTGGAAGAGCAATGATTTTACTGTGTGCCTTCCGTATCACTTCAGCTTTATTCATTAAAATAAGAATTTGGAAGACAACCATACTGTTAAACTGCCAAAATATTGAATATTTTAGGAGTCATAAGTATACGTGGTTGCTGCAGATGGATATTAAAGATCTTTATAACATTCATTATTAGTTCTCTGTAATGAATTCAAGGTACACACCAAACCATGAAAGATCCACAAGCCCATTTTATTTTTTCAGACAGTAACAGAAATAACATTTCT
Organism: Platysternon megacephalum; assembly: GCA_003942145.1. Lineage (NCBI taxonomy): Eukaryota > Metazoa > Chordata > Testudines > Platysternidae > Platysternon > Platysternon megacephalum. The sequence continues at coordinate 296,085 of QXTE01000171.1, forward strand.
GGAGGTTAACCCATGAGAAATGACCACTGGCCTCTGGCTAGTAATTTCTCCCAGCCATTCATTACACCCAGGATAGGTACAGTATAGAAGGCTTTATTTCTTACATATGATGTAGGACAATTGGATATGAATTTTTAATTCTGAATTTAAGTGATCCAGGATGAAGGTCATAAAAATAAACTGCTGCTGAACATATTTGCATATGATGCAGAATAATACTGTACAGTATAGTAATATAGTTAATACCTGAAATTAGAAGGACATTTTAAAAAACACCTATACAAAGAAATATCTATATAGGACATAAATATTTTCTGAAAGTAGCATATACAATTCCCTAGAAATTATCCACTCCTCTACAGAGCTTCTTAGCTGCATGGCAACTGATAATAAACTACTATTCTGAAGTGAACAAGTAAAATAAATAAAGCTAGCTTGTTTCATTTTGGTACCTGGATGTCAGAAAGTAAAACTGTTGGTGTAAGGAAGTCAACAGATGTTGATGACAAGAATATAAAAACTTAAATCTAACAGCATCCCTGATTATTTTACTGATATCAATAAGCATCAGTAAGACTATTTTGAAACAATATAGTTTTTATAAAATATGTCTGGTAGCTAAAAAAGAAAGTTCTAGCAATAAAATAAATTTCAATGTTTTGAGACATTTATTGAGAAACTTCTAAAATACATCTTGTTTTCATGAAGGTGCTCTGCATATAGCAGACATTCAATTTTACACTAGCATACCCTAATTTAGAAACATGTCAATATAATACAGGGCATTCAGTCCGAAATATACAAACAGTCAATGTCAGTTATTTCTACACATTGACAAGTCCTCACACAGAAGCTGAAAGTTGCCTGAAGTCAGATGTGTGTAATGGAACAGATAGTTTACTCCAAATGTTTTGAGGTGCAATCCTAAAGCTGTTTCTGATAATCAATTTGGGATCTTACCACTTTAAAAATTAACAGACTGTGGGGATCAAAGGAACATTTCAAATTTTTTTTCAAATATTTATGTAATTTATTTTTCAGGCACCTATCAACTTGGAAGTGTCTGTTCCTTACATGCTTTAAATTGCACAGCAACATCCACATTTGATTACAATATTTCAGTATGACTTGGTTAGTTTCCATCTTGAATTTTGCAATTAAATGCTTATAACATACGATTATAATCAACTGAGTTTGCTAACTTTATAGACTTAAGAGATTTGCCTCTTCTAGTCATTTGGCACAAATTTTGAAAGAAAAACCGATGGATAAAGCTACACATTGCTTACACAGCAATTTCCACATACCACTCATTCATAGGAAAACCAGAAGGGGAATGAGAGGTTACTCATAACCTTGATTAACATGAGCAAGAGAGAAAAAACAAAGGGAAAAAAAAGTTGATCAGACACTATCTGGAATTATGATCCTGATGGCTCAAAATGGGTAACTGAAGATAATGAATTTGCACTTTAGAAGCATGATCCTGCATTACTGACATCAAGGTAAGTTTTGACTTTAGCATTTATGGTATAGCCTCAGGCCAACACAGCACTTTTCATTAGAAGCATTATCTATTCATTTCCATGGACCTCTATCACAACTTCAGCTTGGCTCAATACGCACCCCCTAACAAGAATCTGTTTCAAATGGTGGAACAAACAAAATAAACATTTAGTGAAGTTTCTCTGTCAGTTTCTTGCCACGACTTTACATGAAGCAAGGGAGCAATGGTGGCAACCTTCATGTGGTCTTCCCTGGTAAGTACATTTTAATTTATGTGTATGAACTAATGCCACCACTTTGTAGACTGATGATTATTCATTGACTTCTCAGTCAAAATAGCAACTTTTTCAAGAGCTACACTAATTGACTAATGGGCTGGTTCATTTGTCTATGCGAAATTAATGTTCAGGGCCTGTCTTGTTCAAAGGTTGATGTCATCACAAGGCTGCTGATGGACATCATCATCAACGTCCTAGTGCTGCAAGAAACACACACTGCAAAAGGCAGCTCGGTACATCTCAAAATACCAGGATACATCCTTCTCTCCCACCAAAACCATCCAGAACACGGAATGGCCACCTATATCAGGCCAAAATTAAAAAACATAGCCAATGCACTACCAACAACAGATGACAGTTTCACAATTGGTATCCAAGTCAGTGAGCTGACAATATATAACATGTGTAAGCCACCCAATCAGCAGTGACCTTTACCAACCCTATCAAAATCCCAACACCCATCTGCATAGTTTGGCAATTTTAACTGCCACCATCCAACATGGGGCTATTCAATGAACGACAGCATAGGCAAATGGCTCACTGAGTGCGCACTGTCTCAGTATCTTTTGATGCAAAACAAAAAAGTGTACCTTCTGCTCAGCCCGATGGAAGAAAGAACACAGACCTGATTGATGGACTCCAGTGGATCACAACTCATTGCATTTTGAACGGTCCTGGACCCCTTCCCACACAGTCAGCACAAGCCAGTAGCGGTATAATTGGCCTCGAACTCATCATCATTACCAGTGTACCAGTTCCATGCTGGAACCCGAGATGGGTGGACTGCCTGGATTTCTCCACCACCATCAAAAAAAACCATTAGTAGCATACCTCCAAAGCCTTAAAACTTCAACCTCTTCACAAAGCTTATTATTAAAGCCACAAAGAAGACTATCCTCCATGGTTACAGGAACTTCTTTATGCCATGCTGGAGCCCAGACAGCAAAACTCTCCTAAGGGAGTATGAAGCTTCTGGTGACGCAAACATAGCCGCTGTTCTCTTGGAATCACTGGATTCTACACGACAATGATGGACAGAGATGATGGAGGCCACAGACTTCACAAACTCAAGCCATATAGCATGGGCCATTCTGTGGAGGTGGAGCGGCACCATCAAACCCACATACATTTCAAGTCTCTGCTAACAGCACTGCCAGCCTCCAACTAAGAAATTCTAAGATGTCTGTAAGCCAACAAATGAACTGAGAGGAGAAATAGCTCTTAAGGAATCCTGCGCACAAAGCGCCCCTTCTACAAGTCTCTGTCAATCCTTTACAAGAGCCAAGATTGATGCTGCCATTTCTACCACCAAAGCAGGAAAAGCAGCTGGCACTGACGGCATTCTTCCAGACTTTCTTGAATATCTCAGGTCAAAAGGGCACGACTAGCAGGCAGCACTATCCACAGAACTCATCAACACCAGCCAATTCCCAACATCTTAGAGATGATCAAAGGTCATCGCCCTTTTCAAACCAGAAAAGGTGCCCAATGATCCACAAGCTATCACCTTATTTCCCTCCTCTGTACAACATACAAAGTACTGGAGCGGGCAAGCCTGGTGAGGCTGACCATCATCATGGAGACCACAACCCCCCGACCTCTGAACAGGTTTTAGGGCAGGGCAAATGCTGTGACCAAGTACTTGTACTGACTGCATATCGAGGCCAGCTTTCAATGGAAGCTTGAAAAGGCCACAGCTTTTATCAACTGGTCATCAGCCTATAACACTGTCTGGCACAAGGGCCTACTGCTGAAACTATCCAACCTGCTTCTGTGTGACCAGACATTTTGACTCACTAGGTCAATGCTTTTGGAAAGAACCTTACGTGCCATCTTGGAAGTCAGGTTAGCAAAAAGCAGAGTCTGCACAATGGCCTCTCAAATAATGATCAGTACTACCACCATCCATTTTTTAAAACACACACACACGCGATGTGCCCAAAATGAAATGTTGCAAGTTAATTTATGCGGACGACCTGGCACTAATGACACAGGCTGCAGTACTCAAAGAAGCAGAAGACACCTTTAATACTGATCTGAAGAGGATGGAAAATTCGGTACTGGCAGCTCAAACCCAAAACTGATGTCATCAGCTTTCCATCTCAGCAATTCTGAAGCTAAGAGGATGCTTAATGTAAACTTCTGCAGCAAGAAAATTGCCCACAAGCCTAACTCCCACTACCTAGGGATCACTCTCGGTCACAGTCTTACCTGTCAACATCTGAAGCAGGTGAGCCATAAAACAAAGAGTTGCATCAATATCACCCAAAAGCTAGTCAGTTGTAGCTGGGGTTGTGATGACTGAATACTATGAACAGCAACGCTGTCTTTAGTAGAAGCTCGCTCAGAAACTTGTCAATATCCAGGTAATTGCGGCTCTAGGACTTGTAACTTGCACTCTGATGTCCACTCCACTGCTATGGCTTCCAATCCTCACAAACATCCTTCCTCCAACCATCCGGCAAGAGATAAGAACATTGCGAGAGTACAAGAAAGCTCTCACTAACCAAAATCTCCCATTGAATGACAACCTCATTCATTCACCCTGCATTCTCCTTATGTCTTGCCAACCATTCTGGGCAGCTGGAGAAGCTCTTCTGTCACCCAGCTTCAACCCAGAAAACACCTGGTGGATGCAATGGGCAGGCTCTGAAGTAAACAACAAGCACCTCACAGATTATCCCAAAGTAGAACTGCCTGGTTTCTTGCTCCACCAGAGACTGTGGACAACCATAAACCGTATCAGAACGTTACATGGAAAACAATCACACCTGTTGCACAAATGGAGAATTAAGGATTCTCCACAGTGCAAATATATAGACTCCAAACTATTGAACAAATTGTGAACAAGTGCCCCAACCCCACACTGAGCCAACGGGGACGGACCAATCACTGTGGGCCAGAAGGCCATGCCCCCTTACCCCTGCTGTGCATGCTCCTGGTGGAAAGGACAGATAAAAGGAGACAGCCCAGCTCAAGTCGCAAGCTCCGGCAGAGAAATCAGAGACTCCCCAAGCAGTGGGAACCATAGACTTGGAATAAGCTGCGAGCAACCAAATGACCAGAGAGATCGACAGGGATGCTGAGACGCTGCCAGCTGGGGAGATGACGAGATGCAGCTTGTGGTAGGAAGTGACCCAGGGAATGTAGCAGAAGCTGATGCTTAATCCCATAATGGGGAATTTTCCAGCTTCATAGTGCTCTGGGTCAGAACCTAGTGGAGCAGAGTGGGCCCTGGTTCCCCTACCCCCCCTTGCCACTAGGGGGGTGGCTACTGTATGCTGCTCTGCCCCGCCCAGAGAGTCAGAACCCCCAGTGGCTGTTTGCCTGCCCCAGCCAGGAGGCTCAGGGGACATAGGCTGTTTTGTTTGCTCTGCCTCACCAGGGGTTCTGCGACCACACTGAGGACCATCCCTCAAGGAGTCCAGACAACTGTGTGACGGGGTGTACCAACCCCGCACTGTGCCAACGGAGGCGGCCCCCCTCAACAAACAGGGACCCCTGTCGCACCCCATCTTTTAACTTTCAGGAGGTATAGCAAAGGTGCACTCTGCATCTCCTAAACTCCTCAAATGGATCTCCAAGTTTTCTACTAACTTGAAAGAAAAAGTACATGAAGCAAGAGAGGAAGCACAATGCTTAATATGTACCAGCATTTATTCACCAAGGAGCCAGTGAAAATCCTCAAAATCAAAACTATAATCTCAGCACACATGGTGCAGCAGCATCAATAACACAAAACCAATTTAATTAAACAAAGTTAAAAATTATTCTGCTATAGCTATGCTGACATAACTCACCCAGATGGACACAACTGTGAAATCAAAGGGTATGTCTACACCGCAATAAAAGACCTGGCCTGGGTCAGTTGACTCTGGCTTGCACGGCTTGGACTGAGGGGCTAAAAATTGTGTAGGTGTTGGTGCTCAGGCTGGAGCCTGGGCTCTGAGACCCCACAAGGGGGAAGGGTGTGAGAGCCTGGGCTCCAGCCCAAGTCCAAAAGTCTACACCCCAATATTTAGCTCCGCGAGCCTGGGCTCTGAGAATTGGTGCCACGGGTTTTTTATTGCAGTGTAGATGTATCCAAAGTGACTTTACTCCAGAATAATTACTCCACTTCCAAAGGCTGCAAAGATCCCTTTGCTACTCCTAAGCAGTGATGAGTCATACCAAATGTCTTGGTGACTGTCATCTCCCTTTATTTCCCATTAGCTAGTGTTATACTGTACATGAATAACTTTATGCAGCAGCACAACAATTTCCTGCATCACATTTTTCCAATGCCACCTTATTTTTTCCCCCGCATCCAAAGAGTGGCAAACTGAGACCTACTAAAATTCTTGTCATTCATGCTGGTGCCAATACCATGGAGAAATCTACTGCTTGAATCTTAAAGTGATAATAGAACTACTCTATATAATAACATTCCTGCTAAAACTCTGGAAACTCCGTATCTGAAGGGGAAAGGGCAGAAAAGTAGAGAAGATTCCCTTCCTTTATACTAAAATAATATTAAAACCATGTCTTGCGCAATAACACAGAAACAACAGTTGCAAAAGACTATATTATTTTAAATCCAGTCAATAAAAGTTTGCTTTCAATTAAAAGCCAGTAGAGAATGCTACATTTCTTTTAGAAATTCAGGTTGAGAAAAAATGGATGTGCATATTGTATAAAAACACCAATATTTATCCATCAATATCAATCAACTATAAAATGTGCTACTGTAATTCAAAACAATGGTGCTTTATAAAACATTTCCATGAGTTATTTCCTTATTAAAAATATCTTTTACAGGCATGGCGCCAACCTACATACACCCATTCATTTCCAAAATCAATTTCTAAAGTGGAGTAAATTACAATTCTATTATTTTAAATTCTCAACTCTTATGTACTAACAAGCAGGTGTTAAGTTTTCTGACCCCAACAATCACTTGTAGTTCCTTGGGTAAAATATTCAAACACGCTTAATTGGCTTAGTCACTTTTTCAAAAAAGTAATGTAATCAGGCACTTTTGAAAAGTTTAACCCTTGCCTAATTTCAACCCATAGAAAGAGAATACTCTTCTATCACTCCTAGAACAAGGTGCAGCAAAGTATCAGATTTCACTGTGCCAAAAAGCAGTAAAATATTATGAAAAATGAAATTTCACTACATATTACACAGTACATTCAAAAATCTCATATGCTTTGAATACTAGTAATGAAGTTTAAATCTTGGCAGCCTCATTATATATTATTTTACAGATTAAGATCAGAACTCCATTCTTCATATTTTGCCAACATATCACAAAATACTGAACTTATTTAATTTTTCTAAAAACGAATATGATTCTCAGTATCACAAACACAGTACACGCTTGTAAGGGTATGCAAGCAGTTGTCAGTCCTTGGCAGAATCTGGTTCACTCACCCTACTCACTGGACAGCTGCTGCAATCATATCAGGACTTTGGTGGTCATCGCAAAAAGCGATGCCAAAGCCAAACCAAAAAAGGAATAAGGCTTAATACAGCCAGAGTCCAAAAATGCAAAATGAGATTCTTGCAGCCAAAAAGTCTTTAAATGAACTTTTTGGCAGTTCGATTCCAATAGTTAGACAAGAGGCACCTTTTTCTAATAAGTCCCTCTTGCCCTAAAAACACAGTCTTTAACACCTCAGTCAAACCCTGCTCCCTCAGACCAGAGATTTCTCTATAATCCCTAGTGAGTGAAGGCACCTGTTAAATTTAAAATTACCTGCTCTGATGAGCAACAGTGATTTAACTATATAACCACTAAACAAAGGCAATTGTCTAAACACCCTATCACAGCGATCAGTAAGTAAGTATACCACATAAATACAAGCACATATGCTCACAAGAGCAACGGGCACACTAGACACATATACTGCAGACATACTGTATAATGCTACCAGGATAGGTGCATGCCCCAACAGAAGCATTATGATTTGGTCTATGACACTAGCCTACTGTAATTTGGACCAGCCTTCAAGAGGCCTGAACCATACAGCAAATTTTAAAAACAACTCAGGCTGCTACATGGTCTAGCTCCGACCAGTTTTAAAATAAGTCCAGCTGAACTGACCTTAAAATATTAGATTTTTCACAGAAAGCTCCCTTACCATAGACTCCTTAGATTTTAGCTTTGTACTACACTTATCTGGGCATATAAAAGAAAACCTTTTCTTGGCATCTGTTGCACATAAAGCAGACTTTGTCTTCTCAGTAATAGACTTAGTATGAAGCAGACAGTTTGAAGCATATAAAACCAGTTCACTATCCTTCACCTCCGCTCGCCAAAGATGGGCAGCATGATTCCCCTCAGATTTCAGTATGTGCAACATGAATGTACATGTGCACTCCATAAAACTTTCTTACGAAGCTATATAAATGCCAATGGGGGTGCAACAGTAGACCTTTGGCAACATATGCATGAATGTACAGTAAAGAGTTCAGAAATAATACTATGCCCCTGTTGCACACACCCTTCCGTAAAATAGTGTTAGACACACCTTTGCAAGTTTGTTCAATTGTAATCATTAACATGAAAGAAATGTGATGTAAGATTACCATCTAAAAACAATCAAAGTGTAATTTTTCAAATGAAAGTTTTCCATGTAAAAAAGTTCTGCTCAGATTTTTTTCTTCAACATAAGAATATTATGGGCCAGATATTGGAAAGCCTGGCCTCTACAATTTTTGTATCACAGATTTGATGGCATAACATTCTGGGCACTATTTTCATCTGCGATGGAGTATATCAGGCCTTCTCTCCCCTAGCTGCTGGCGGTGGCGACACCCTACAGCTCCCCGCTCAGGGAAAACCCACTCAGATTGGGCCACCAACAAGAGGACTCCTCCACACACCTACAGGGGTGAGGAGGATTTATAGATTCCAATGCCAGAAAGCATCATTGTGATCTAGTCTGACCTCCTATATAATACAGGCCACAGAACTTCTCCAAAATAATTCCTAGAACATATCTTTAAAAAAAAAAAAAAATCCAATCTCGATTTTAAAATTGTCAGTGTTGAAGAAACAAATATGGCCCTTGATAAATTGTTCCAATGGGTAATTACTCTCACCACTAGGAATTTACATTTTATTTCCAGCCTGAATTTGTCTAGCTTCAACTTCCAGCCATTGGATCATTTTACACCTTTCCCTGATAGATTGAAGAGCCCATTATTAAATATTTATTCCCCATGTATAGACTGTAATCAAGTCACCCCTTAGCCTTCTCTTTGTTAGACTCAAAGAACTCAAACTATTTAGCTTATCACTATAAGACATGTTTTCTAATAATTTAATCATTCTTGTAGTTCTTCTGTGAACCCTCTCCAATTTATCAACATCCTTCTTGAATTGTGGGAACCAGAACTGGACACAGTATTCCAGCAGCAGTCATACCAGTGCCAAATAAAGGTAAAATAACTCAGTGGTTCTCAACCAGGGGTACATGTACCCCTAAGGATATGCAGAGGTCTTCCATTTAGATATTTGCTCAGTTTTACAACAGGCTATATAAAAAGCACTAGCAAAGTCAGTACAAACTAAAATTTCATACAGACAACAACTTGTTTATACTGCTCTATATACTATACACTGAAATAGAAGTACAATATTTATATTCCAATTGATTTATTTTATAATATGTTGTAAAAATGAGAAAGTAAGCAATTTTTCAGTAATAGTGTACTGTGACACTTTTGTATTTTTATGTTTGATTATGTAAACAAGCAGTTTTTAAGTGAGGTGAAATTTGGGGGTATGCAAGACAAATCAGGGGTTTGTCTGAAAGGGGTATCATAGTCTGAAAAAGTTGAGAGCCACTGAAATAACCTCTACTCCTACTTGAAAGTCCCCTGCTTACACATCCAATGTTCACATTAGCTCTTTTGGCCACAGCTTCACACTGGGAGCTCATATTCAGATGATTATCCACCATGACCCCCAAATGTTTTTCAAAGTCACTGCTTCCCAGAATAGAGTTCACCCCCATCCTGTAAGTATGGCCTACATTCTTTTTTCCTAGATGTATACATTTACATTTAGCTGTATTACAACACAGTTTGCTTGTGCCCAGTTTACCAAGCAATCTACATGGCTCTGAATCATTGACCTATCCTCTACATTATTTATACATTTTTGTGTCACCTGAAAACTATCAGTGATGATTTTAAGTTTTCTGCAGGTCACTGATAAAAATGTTAAAATGCATAGGGCCAAGGACCAATCCCTGTGAGACTTCATTGGAAACACAGCCACTGGATGACAATTTCCTGCTTACAATTACATTTTGAGATCGATCAGTTAGCCAGTTTTTAGTCCACTTAATACATGCCATGTTAATTTTATATCATTCTAGTTTTTTAGTCAAAATGCCATGTGGTACCAAGTCAAACACCTTATAGAAGTCTAAATATATTACATCAACACTATTACCTTTATCAACCAAACCAGTCAACTCCTCCAAAAAAAGATATCAAGTTACTTTGACACAATCTATCTTCCATAAACCCATGTTGATCTGTATTAATTACATCACCTTTCTTTAATCGAGTCCTGTATCAGCTCCTCCATTACCTTGCCTGAGATCAATGGCAAGCTGACAGGCATACAATTACCTGCATCATCCTGTTTATCTTTAATAACTGGTGCAACATTTCTTCCAGTCTTCTGGAACTTCCCCACTGCTCCAAGACTTATAGAAAATCAACATTAGCTGTCCAGAGAACTCCTCAGCCAGCTCTTATAAAACAATAGGTTGAAAGTTATCCAGAGTAGTGAAGTGCTTTTGCTGGCATAGCTTAGTTCCCATACTGGTTCCCTGCAGAAATTAAACTATGCTAACAAAAGAACTCTTATGCCAGTATACCTGCATCTATGCTAGGGCTTTTACCAGTACAGAAATGGGGGGGGGGGGAAGGGGGGGGGAAGAGAGAGAGAGAGGAAGCACATGCCTAACCTTTCTGTAGGGCAAAAGTTTTTAGTGTAGACCTGACCAACGCAAAATTTAAAAAGAAAAAAGTGTCATCTCTTTACTTTTAGTAATTTTAGATGGTATTTGTAGCAGCAGAAGGCAGAAAATTTTCAGACAAATCTGATTTTCAAGTTAATGTGTCCCTTTAACTCAAGAGCTTGGATCTTCCTATGTCTGACATATGTTACAAATCACAGGATGCTTTTAACTGAGCCTGTAGGGGTTAGCTTTGCACTTTTTTGCCTACCATGTCTAGCTTTTACATTTAAAGAAGAATGAGGTGCTTTGGGAGAAGAGAGCATATGTGCATTGCAGGTCAAGCCAAAGAGTGAGCATGAGAGAAAGAAGAAAAGCTAAGGTGGTCAGAAGGACTTTCAGACCTATTTCATTCAAACCTAGCATAAAGTCTAAATCCAAAACTGAATAAGCTGAACAAAGATAGCAAATACACTGTCCAGAAGCCTTGCTACAAGACCAAGGCTTGCTGTTGAACTGGCCACAGAGATGCAGCAAAGGAAGGTGAGGGAGGACAGCCAACAAAAGACAAAGATATAGCAATAAGATAGCAGAGCAGGAAAAAAGGCAAACAATTTTTTTTTTTAAGTGAGTCAAGAAAATGCAATTTAGCAAGAAGGGCAACAGCATCATGGAAACCCAGAAATACCGATTTGGGCAGTTCAGAGACTTCATTGCCCCTAGAGTCAAAAACTCTGTTAAGGGTGCTTGCCTTCCTGAAACTCCCCCCCCCCCTTTTTTTTTTTGAAGATAAGTAACTTTTTTTCCAGTAAATCTCAAAACGTCTATTTAAAATGCATTTAATAAATTGGAACACTATGACCCCACAGATCTCTATGGAATAAAATACCATTTTAGCCTGGCCTGACATTTAACTATAGCTACCACTGTACGTGCAAAACCACCTCAGCAAAATTAGAAAATAAAACACAATCTGCTTTTCCCTAAACCCAGAGCACTGCCCACTCCATTTTAGAGAATTTAGCTTACCACAAAGTATGATTTCATATGATGTTTTAGCTACACACTTGAATTTTTAACTGTAATTAACATTATTTATATAGGCACCCTATTCTTCATCTTATTGTCACCTTAAGGTTAGGTAGACTATGACTTCTGTCAGTTCCTTAAAAACGATGAAATTTTAATCACTGCCATTCAGTTCTGGCCCCAAACTTCTTCTCATGAGCTCACTAATTTTACAGCTTCTGCCACCTTGTTAATTTTGCAGGACCTCAGCTGATCAAGGCACATCCGGCCACAGATCCTGCCCATTCAGCTTATAAATAAAGATAACAGTACATTGATTTGTCTTGCAAGCAGTCTGAAGTTTCTAGATGTCCAAATATATCACTTGGGTATAGTTTAAATCCTGAAGTGCTTCCTCCTTATATGTACTCATACCAACATTTCATTCACAGACACTGGCATTACAACTAGTACAAAGCTAATGCAGATCACCAAAAGAAATTAGTGATGTTATGTTTTGAAATGAAGTATGTTTTACAGGAATACTATTGTTAATTAACTTCCTATAAATAAAAAATGATCACTCAAGGACTAACTTTCCTTGTTATTCCATTTTTTTAAAAATAAGCTTATATTTTAAGTTCTATATTTGACTGTAAATTAGTGCTTCCAGTTTTAGACATATGCCAAACACAATGACATTTATTGACAATTTAAAATAATACCATGGAGCAATGTTACACCATTTTTAACTCCACACAGTACCACTAACTAACTTAACTCTTGATGCCTAAAAGACAACAGCCACGGAGTGCACAAATACAGACCAGGCATATAACCCTATTCTTCCAACAAACAGAAAAACCCATTAAGAAAGTTACTGATACATGAAATTTTTTTCCTCCTGGTTAAGCCAGATAGCTTAATTATAATAAACCAAAATTTAACTTTCTGCATTGCTCAGAACTTATACCTCTCAAAAATACCATTTGTTCTGTTCTATAAAAGATCAGATGACTATTCCCAACACCTCTTATTTTTAAATTCATCTTTGGTTTCCAACAATTACAACAGTAACTGCTGCTACACTTTGTCTATACAAAACAGTGCATCAGTTTAACTAAAACAGTTTATAAATTAATCTAGTAAAACCAAAGCAAACCCTCAATGTAGAGACCCTTAAACCTTGCTTGTGTCAAAGTTACAAAGTTAAGCTTGCACCAGAATTTAGCTAAACTGATTTTTCAATTGATTTACTTAAACAGGTTCATTTTTGCATTACACTAGTTATATTAGTAAAGGGATTTTAGCAAGGGTATACTTTCAAGGAAAACAAAGAAATTTGGAAAAATGCTTGTAATAAAGAGTAATTTGTGTGGAGAAAATATTTAAAATTGTGAATATTTTGAATTAAGAAGTTGAACAGTGGCCCTGTTTTTTACCTTCAGCTCACATATTGTTGCGTATGTGTATGACACCAGTAGCACATAAAGCAGGCTAAGAAATGTAGCTCCCTGCTTCACTTCAGGTGTTCATGTCATCATTCTTATCATTACTAGCAACTCCGTCAGGGCCATGAGGAATCCTGAACTGTGAACTTTTCATTCTCAAAGAAGTTTCAGGTGTTTAATTTTATTTGTATGTGTTTCAAGATCTCTCCCCCACCCCCACTCCCAATGGTTTCAGATTACAGAGGAGAGGAATTGCTTTTTGGAGGATAAAGGGATTATTTCCGAGTTTCTCTTTAAAAAGCCAGACAACTTATAATTTAGTTTTTGCAGAAATTGGTTATCCTTTTCCTTTTTCTTAATGGTATGCATCCCTTCTCTCCTCTTCCATCCCTTCTCTCCTTCATTTTTGCTTCTTTTCAAAACCTGTGTGTTTCAGGGATCTTCCAAAAATCCTTCCCCCTTCTCAGTCTCCCTCTCTCCCTATCCCCCAGTCTTTTCTCCAAAATTCATGCATCACAACCACCTCCTTTTTGGTAAAGATGGAACATGACTTCCTCCTAAGCTCCTTCAACTTGAGGTAGTTACTTGACAGAAAATGAGGAACATGCTTACTTCAGAAGTTGAGTAGGCTTCCTTAACAGCATATGGAACCTGTGCTAACAGAAGCAGCAAGGGACTAAGCTTTGTATTGTACTTTGATGAGCTACAAAAGACCACTGGATGAGCTCAGCTGCTACCAACACATTTGGTTTGCACATCTATCACTCGGTTTGCATATCTAATCTCACTCAATCTCCCCCATTTTAAGAACATAACATAAGTGATCTCTCTCCTGCCATCCATCTCCATCCTCTGACGAACAGAGGCTAGGGACACCATTCTTACCCATCCTGGCTAATAGCCATTTATGGACTTAGCCACCATGAATTTATCCAGTCCCCTTTTAAACATTGTTATAGTCCTAGCCTTCACAACCTCCTCAGGTAAGGAGTTCCACAAGTTGACTGTGCGCTGCGTGAAGAAGAACTTCCTTTTATTTGTTTTAAACCTGCTGCCTATTAATTTCATTTGGTGACCCCTAGTTCTTGTATTATGGGAATAAGTAAATAACTTTTCCTTATCCACTTTCTCAACATCACTCATGATTTTATATACCTCTATCATGTCCCCCCTTAGTCTTCTCTTTTCCAAGCTGAAGAGTCCTAGCCTCTTTAATCTTTCCTCGTATGGGACCCTCTCTAAACCCCTAATCATTTTAGTTGCCCTTTTCTGAACCTTTTCTAGTGCTAGAATATCTTTTTTGAGGTGAGGAGACCACATCTGTACACAGTATTCGAGATGTGGGCGTACCATGGATTTATATAAGGGCAATAATAACACAAAACAATTTTGTGTTTGCTACCTCTTCCCCACTCTGAGGGAACCACATCTGTGCTGCAGCTCTATCCCACAGCACTTCCCCAGCTGTACAAAACTGTGCAGAATTACAATTTCAATTTGCTGCTCCTGCTGGCGCCAGTCAGCAAGCACTAAGTTCAAGAGCAGCAACATAGGAACTTTTAGAATGCAGGGAGGCAAACCATACAATTCCCAAACCAACTATACCCTCCCTCCCCCCAACCTCAGGTCAATTTCTCCTTAACTCAAACCTCTGCACTTTCCTTCAGTAGATATTCTCCACTGTCATGAGACCACAGAACTGTTCATGAATTTACACACTAAATTTAAATAGCCAAGCAAAACACAGTGAATTAAGCACAGAAGTGTAGCCTTAATACTAAATTCTATTAACATTACTTAAGACCTTATTTCATCATAAAAAACACAAGATGAAATAATACATTTTACACCGAAGTACAGTAGATGCAACTTAAACCCACAAATAAGATAATCTGAGTTCAGTTAAGGCTGAAATTCTGTCCTTTAGTTCAACCTGTTTCCCTATATTTTCCTGATTTATAGCTGAAATTGAACTTTAGCATTATTTAGTCTAATTTCAGTATAGCTGCATCTTGTAAATGTTATAGATAAGAACTCATACTCAGAGGAATTATTATTCCCCTGCTCCTCCCAGTTTCTAGGAAGTCACCCTGACCGCTGCTGGGAGTTTCTATATTAGCAACAGAGACTGGAACCAGAAGCAGCAGCACAAAGAATCATGAAATGTAGGGCTGGAAGGACCTCGAGACGTTACCAAGTCCAGCACCCTGCACTGTGGCAGGACCAAGTAAACCTAGACCACCACTGACAGGTGTTTGCCCAACAATGTTTTTAAATACTTCCAATGATGGGGATTTCACAACCTCCCTTGGAAGCCTATTCCAGAGATTAACTACCCTTATAGTTAGAAAGTTTTTCCTAATGTCTAACCTAAAGCTCCCTTGCGGCACACTAAAAGCCATTACTTCTTGTCCTACCTTCCGTGAACAAAGAACGTCTTCTTTTCTCAAGATTGAACATGCCTAGTTTTTTATATCTTTCCTTAGAGGTCAGGTTTTTTAAACATTTTATCATTTTTGTTACTCTCCTCTGGACTCTCCCCAATTTGTCCACCTCTTTCCTAAAGTGTGGCGCCCAGAACAGAACACAGACTCCAGCTGAGACCTCACTAATGCCAAGTAGAGCAGGACAATTATCTTGCTTGTGTTAAGGCTTATATCATTCTGGGGTGTATTTTTTGCATCTGCATCACACTGCTGACTCATATTCATTTTGTGATCCACTATAACTCCAAGTTCCTTTTCAGCGATAATACCACCTAGCCAGTTATTCCCAATTTTGTATTGTGCATTTAATTTTTGCTTCCTAAGGGCACTGGGAACTTAGATCAGCATACCTACATCTCCAAGGGGTGTGAGAAATCCAACCCCCTGAGAGATGTATCTACACTGACCTAACGCCCAGTATGGGGGAGACAGAAGAATTCTTCCATCAACCTTGCTATCTCCACTTAGGGTATGTCTTCACTACCGGCTGGATCGGCGGGCAGCGATCGATCCAGTGGGGATCGATTTATCGTGTCTAGTCTAGACGCGATAAATCAATCCCCGAGCGCTCTCCGTCAACTCCTGTACTCCAGCTTGGCGAGAGGCACAGGCAGAGTCGACAGGGGAGCGGCAGCAGTCGACTCACCGTGGTGAAGACACCACGGTAAGTCGATCTAAGTACGTCAACTTCAACTACATTATTCACATAGCTGAAGTTGCGTAACTTAGTCCCGTCCTCCCCCTCCCCCTCCCAGTGTAGACCAGGCCTAAGGGACATAGATTACCTATACTAGCGGGAGAACCCCACCCTTCAGTGTGGGCAGCATCTACACTTAAACTACTACAGCACCACAGCTGCTACACTGGAACTATGCCGCTGTAGCACTTTAAGTGTAGGCATGTGCTAAATTAAGTACTCCGCACTTGTCTTTAATGAATTTCATCTTTTTGAATTCAGACCAATTCATCAAGGTCATTCTGAATCTAATTCATAGCACTTGTAATCCATAGCACTTGTAATCCTGACCAGCTTGGGGACATCTGCAAATTTTAAAGCACACTCTCCACTCCATTATCCAAGACATTAATGAAAATATTTAACAGTACAAAACCCAGGACTGACCCCTGAAGAAAACCATTGATAACTACTCTTTGAGTATAGTCTTTCAACCAGTTGTGCACCTATTTTATAGTAATTTCATCTACACCACATTTTCCTAGTTTGCTTATGAGAATGTCATGTGGGACTTTGTCAAACGCCTTACTAAAACCAAGATATAAAACTCTAGACATGCCACGTGCAAATATACTTTTGTGGCTGCTGTGCCTCCCTAGTTGCAACAGTATCGACAGCCCTAATAACTACAGAAGGAAAGAGAGAATGAGCACCTCTGCCCATCCTCTCTAGAAAAATGGTAGCAGCAGGCCAGAGGAAGAAGCCTCCCATAATTCCCCAAATCCAATAGTAGTCTATTGCTCACTATGCCCCTCACTTTGTATGAAAGTGAGGTCAGTTACTTCAACTTGAATTTCTCTCACACTTACAATAACACTAATAATCTTAGGTAGTGTTAATGACAGCAACTTTGACACAAGGACAAGTAGCATTGTATAAACCATTACTATTGCAGGTGTCATGAACATACAGCTACGGGTAGCATAAAATCCCTCCTTTACCTGTAAAGGGTTAAGAAGCTCAGATAACCTGGTTGGCACCTGACCAAAAGGACCAATAAGGGGAGAAGATACTTTCAAATCTGTGGGAGAAAGTTTTTGTTGTGTGTTCCTTTGTTCTCTCCGGGTCAGCGAGGAATCAGGGCAGGGAAGATACATCTCCCAAAGCTATACCTCAACTAAGCCTCTAAGCCCTGGTCTACACTACACCGGGGGGGAGGGGGTTGACCTAAGATACACAACTTCAGCTACGTGAATAGCATAGCTGAAGTCGGCGTATCTTGGGTCAACTTACCTGGCCGGAGGGACAGCAGCGAGTCGACCGCTGCCGCTCCCCCGTCGACTCCGCTTCCACCTCTCGCGAGCTGGAGTTTAGTCGATGGGGAGCGCGTTCGGGGATCGATTTATCCGCGTCTACATGAGACACGATAAATCGATCCCCAATAGATCGATCACGAACCGGTGGGTAGTGAAGACCTGCCCTAAGATTACAAATTGTAAGTAATAGGAAGAAAATGCGTTAGATTATCTTTTGTTTTAGCTTGTGAATTGTCCCTATGCTATGAGGGAAGTTTATTCCTGTTTTTTTTGGTAACTTTAAAGTTTTGCCTAGAGGGGGATCCTCTGTGTTTGGAATCTGATTACCCTGTCAAATTACCTTCCATCCTGATTTTACAGAGGCGCTTCTTTTACTTTTTCTTTATAATAAAGTTCTGCTTTTAAGAACCTGATTGGTTTTTAGTGTCCTAAAAACCCAAGGGCTGGTCTGTGCCCACTTTGTTAACCTATTTGG
This sequence comes from Platysternon megacephalum, assembly GCA_003942145.1. Classification (NCBI taxonomy): domain Eukaryota; kingdom Metazoa; phylum Chordata; order Testudines; family Platysternidae; genus Platysternon; species Platysternon megacephalum. Next base: position 314,244 of record QXTE01000171.1, read on the forward strand.
TTGGTATATTATTCTCAAGCCTCCCCAGGAAAGGGGGTGAAGGGACTTGGGGGGGACTTTGGGGGAAACAGGAATTCCAAGTGGTCCTTTTCCTTAAATCTTTGTCTAACTCACTTGGTGGTGGCAGCATACCATCCAAGGGCTAGGAAGAATTTGTGCCTTGGGGAAGTTTTTAACCTAAGCTGGTAGAAATAAGCTTAGGGGGTCTTTCATGTGGGTCCCCACATCTGTACCCCAGAGTTCAGAGTGGGGAGGGAACCCTGACAGCAGGTGTACATATGTTTAATTAAAAAGCAGATCCAAGAGTGATGTTTTCAATTAATCTTGGAATAAAATGTACAACTGGGAAGATATTATTAAGATTAAATATGTTTCAATCCTTTACTTTTAGTGTGAGATTTATAAGTGTCATCAGGCTACACAGATCCCACATGACCATCTAACAGTGAACCTTCTGACTCTGACAATCCTTCCAAAAGCAGAATAATCAAAAGGGAAGATGAGGGAGATGGGGAAAGTAATGTAATTCTGTCCCAGATTCTGAAAATAGCAAATAAGAATTGTGTTGCTAACTTGAGAAAAGAAGGATGGTGCTGAGGTTGAGGTATAATATTAGGTACTGAGAGATCCAAGAGATCAGTGGCTCTGCCACAAACTTCCTGTGCCAGTTTCCTAATCTGTAAAATAGGGTTAATATTTTCCTAACCTCAAAGGTATAGTAATTCAGGTTTGTAAACCCTTCAAGATTCTCAAATAGAACACACTATAGATGCAGAATGTATTATACTAAAAATACAGTGTAGAATCTAAGCGAAATTTATAATGCAGCTTCTTTGGATTTTTTAAAAACATTTGTAGAAGACAAATAAAATTGTGCTTCTAAAACACTGACAAGCTGACCATTCTGCCTTTTTTTTTTTTTTTTTTTTAAAGAAAGAAAAATATGGCAAAGAATTTGACAATCTTATGAAACAGTATTGCCCCCCCTCCAGCGCCGGAGATAGTCCAGCCATATTATAATGCTAATTAAATGGTATTACGAAAAGCCTGATGCAGATATGTCGTCTCACTTCTGTACTAGTGCCAGTGTAGCTCCAGCAGTGGGAGCCCTGGTGCAGACTGACCTTAGCAGTTTCACCTCCATGTAATTTAACCCTGCTCACAGCAAATCTAGGCTGCACAGCAGTAAACACACCAGTAGCCAATCTACATTAGTTCTTCCAATGGAGATGCAACAATCATAGTGAAACATTTGACAAAAAATGCTAGTGTAGACACGCTCAATGGCTTTCTCTCTCATTTCTTAAGGTATTTCCTTTTCTTTCTTGCCTTCATCAGAAGTTCTCTTGTAATAAATGCAAAAATCAGAGCAGTCACTGTGGCTGATTAAAAATAAATCCTATACAATCCCTATATAACATGAGACTACAACTTTTAACAAAGCTTGCAACTAGTTATTGGCACAGTTGGCTCAAATCACCATTTGCTTCAATTTACCTCATCTTTAAAATTCAGTAACTGTGGCAACTAACAGTGTTTTGCCCCGCCAGAGACCTAGGCTGGAACAAGGTTGTCATTCTGAAACTGGTTTACACATTTTTACAGTGCAGCCAGGACCCCCATAACTAAGTTTATTACTGGTTTCACTGGGTATCCTTCCTCGCTGCTACGTTCAGCAGAAAACCATAAAGATACACTACCCTATATGCTGCTGATATTGTTCTGCGTGCATGTCCTCCAAACCCTGTGTCCCCTGCCGAGGCACCACAGTTCCCCAGATTTTTCCTAGAATGTATGGATAAAAACAAGATTATACATTGTGGTAAATACAGACTCTCAATCACGGCTGCTATAGAGCAAAGCTGTGCAGACAAACTGAACTTTTATTTGTAACACCATTAATATGATTGTGCCACCAACTGGCTATAAAACCCTGGGAAAGTTGTTGCATAACATGGCCTTTATATCTATCTGCAATAGGAAAATGACCCTTTGTTAGGCTATGTCTACACTACCGCAGTAAGTCGACCTACGCTTCGCAACTCCAGCTACGTGAATAACTGGAGTCGACGTACCTTTGGTCGAGTTACCGCAGGGTCTACACCACGGGGAGGTCGACGGGAGAAAACCTCCCGTCGACTTACCTTACTCTTCTCGTCGGGGGTAGAGTACAGGGGTTGACTGGAGAGCAATCTGCAATTTGATTTGGCAGGTCTTGACTAGACCTGCTAAATCGATCGCTGGTGGATCGATCTCAGAGCATTGATCCCAGCTGTAGTGGACCTGCCCTTAGCAGTTGTTTTCAGCAATGGGTATGTCTCCACTTCCCCCACCATGCATTCTCTAAACCAGTGTTGAAAGTGATTTAATTACTGGTGCACATGGAACAAAACTATTTTCAGTAGCATTACAGAAAGTATAAAGGAACCATGTTAAAAACCATTTTGTCCACTAGCGGTTCTCTCTACTGGCACTGAAAGTAGTTTAAGTACAGGTGGATCCTATGCTGGTAACCACCGTCACCAATGAGGCCATGTCTACACTTACCGGGGATAGATGCTGCTGCAATCGATGCAGTGGGGGTCAATTTAGCAGGTCTAGTGAAGACCCACTAAATCAACTGCAGAGCGCTCTCCGGTCGACTCCAGTACCCCACCAGAATGAGAGAGTAAGGTAACTTGATGGGCCAGCGTCTCCCGTCGACGCTGCACAGTGTAGACACCACAGTAAGTCGACCTAAGCTACATCGACTCCAGCTACATTATTCACATAGCTGGAATAGCGTAACTTAAGTCGACTTACCCCGGTAGTGTAAACAAGGCGTGACTTAGTAGAGTGGGCCTTTCTATGTTTCATGTACTCAAACTAACAATCCAGCACCAGAGAAATGTAATTGATGAACAATATTTAATAGAACAGAATATTTAATATCTCCTTGAATATTACGTTATAAAAAACAGCAAAATTCTATAGGAATCAACTTAAGATAGACCCAAGACAGACACACACAAACCAAAATAAGTGTCCACACAGGGGTTTGCATAAAATTAGCTAATTTCTTTTATGAAGATTTAATTGAAACTGGTGCAACTTTCTCATGCAGACAAGAGCTAACTTATAGACACTAACTATAAAACAGGTTTAAACCAATGTGACACACACAGTATTCTAATTATGCATGGCACTTAATTCTGACTGCAATATTCAAGTTACAAGGATAAAGCAATCAACATTAACAGATTAGGCAACTAACAGTGACAAGAGGAGCAAGGATAGGTCAACTACAAGGAGGAACAACTGGCAATTTTTAAATCAAGTTTGGATCTTTTTCTAGAAGATATGCTCTAGTCCAAACAGGAATTATTTCAGGGAAGTTCTATATAATGAAGGTCAGACTATGTGATCACAGTGGTCCCTTCTGGCCTCATAATCTATGAATCTTCTGAACCACAAAATCAAAGAGGGAAGTGACCAATTTTTAGGAGGGTCACATCAGGTCAATTCATCTACAATAAGTGCCCAGGGCTGCAGGTGGTGAAAGTGGGCCAATTTACTACACTTTTGCTTTTGAAAAGATTCCAAACAGTGTTACCTCCCAAACATCCCTCCCTCACCCAAAATCACCAATTCACAATACTGTAGTGGAAACAATTTCTGAGTTACTACTTTAAGCTAATTCCCCATTCCCTCACTATTCTCTTCCCCAACTTCTCCAAAATAGCAGGTTTTTACTAAAGCACCTGATGGACCAAGTAATTATCCCCAGATAAAAAGTGAGACAAAAGAGAAAAGTTATACATGCAGTAAATAAAGCAACATTGATTCAGGGTGGGGGTGGTAAACTGGTTAGCTGTTATTCGCAGAGAACTGAAAACAATTGGGGCAAATTAATAAAGATAGGAAAATCTGTGCGCAGAGCCTGGATAGGAAAAGGTGTTCAAAAATTAAGCCAACTGGCACCACCCCATCAAAAAAAATGGCACAGCAAGAGGATATGAGTACAAAGTAGTAGAGACAGTATGTGGGTTCACAGAAAGGAAGGAAGAAGTGTAATGGGAAGATGATGAGGGATCTTAGGGAAAGATTTGAGGACAAGTAAATAAGATCAGCGGGGGTAAGAATCACAGTGCGGGAAATAGTTTTTTGGAGGAAGAATTACAGCAGGGGAATAATTATGGTGGATGAATCCTCCACACTGAGGGACAAAGAATGATTAAAGGGATGGGGAAAAGATCCCAGTTAAAGGAAAATGGATCACTGTAAGGCTTTGTTACAGAGCTGTTAGTGGGTGGCAGAATGTTAACTGGAGAATTATAAGGATTTAGTTGAGGAACACTGAGGACTATGGAGATAGTCATTGGGTAGGGGCAGAAGAGGGTTACAGGGACAGTCACTGAGGATGAAGGGACAGTAGGGGGCTTTGGGGAGTAGTTAGTTGCACAGTCTTACAGAGTGGGAGGAGGCTGGAGGGAACTGGGGTCAAGGATAACTGAGATGATACAGATGTCTGGCAGTCAGTCACTGGGGGTTGGGGTGAGGGGCTGTGGAAGAGACTATTCTGGAGTGACTGGGATAATATTGGGAATGAGAGAGGCTGGCCACAGGAGGTGAGAGGGCCAGCCATTGAGGCTGCCCCTTGGGGAGGGGAGGCTCCAGGAGCAATACTGAGGCATTGTGGGGGCTGCCCCCTTCCGTAGGAGGCTCCTGGGGCGAGACTGGGACGGTGGCGGGGGGGGCTGCCCCTTGGGGCGGGAGGTCCTGGGCCGACACTGGGACTGGAGGGGGGAGGCTCCGGGGCGGTACCGGGGAAGGCATTTCTAGTGCGTAGTTCGAGGCCTCTCAACAGAGGCCGAGCCGGGGGCAGAGGGGCCGGATCCCCGGCCGGGCTCGGCCCCACCCCGGGGCTGGCGGGCCAGGGGCATAAAACGCGCCCGAAGGGAAGAACGAGCAGCGGCGGCGTCCGGGCCTCCCCTGCGCGGCGGCTGCGGAGCGACTCCGAGCCGGGCCCCGCAGCCCGTCCCGCTTCGGCCGCCTCCCCGCGCCCGTCCCGCCGCCGCCGGCCTCACTGCGACACCGCGGCGCCGCCGAGGCCTCGGCACTCACCAGCATCGCGCGTCCCGCAGAGTCAGGCCCGGCCGCGCCGCGTCCGCCCGCCCCTTCCGCCTCCGCCAGGCCCCGGATCCGCCGCCGCCTCCCTCCCCTCGCGGCCCCAGAGGAGGAGCGAGCACCGCCCCCGCCGCACAGCGCGCCCCGCCCCGGCTCCCACCCGCCAGCCCGCGGGGAGACCGCGCCTCCGGCCTCCCCCTACGCCCCGGCAGCACGCGGGGAAGCGGTGCTCCCTGCAGCACCGGGGAAGGGGGGGCTCCCCAGTAGCAGAGAGAGGGGGCTCCCCAGCTCCCAGCGCCAGACCAGGGTGATTCCCCAGCACCCGGGGGGAGTCCGCCCAGCACCCACCTGCCAACACCGGGGGGGGCTCCCCTCAATCCACCCGCTGATCCCCAGGGAGAGAAATGAGGTTGAGTGACCGAGCGACACTGGGGGAGCTCTCCTCCCCATCACAATAGGATGGAGAAAGAGGGGAAGCTAACTAATCCTTCAGCAACTGCACGCCCCCCCTGCACTCAGCCCCAGAGAGAGTGGAAGAATGAACCCCCTCCCACAGCCCGCATTACGGGGGGGAAGAGGGCTAGCTAAAACCCTTGTCAAGTTAATATACTGTTATTTATGCCAGTCACGTTGGTCATAGAGCCCTCTGTTGTCCTCCCTTGGAGGATGGATGTAATATTACATTTGATAGCAACATATCACAATGTAGTGGTATGACTCGTGGGGAAGATCAAGTGCCCACAAAGTCACAGTAATTGGAGGGATGGCTATAACTCAAACTTGTTTTTTGTTAACTCGGATAACTTGTGCTGAAGTGGCACAACTCCAGTAGTGGCCACAGTTTGACTGAAAGAGGTCTCCTTTGAGAGAGAGACAGTCCTGTTCTGTTGACTGGGGCAAGTGTTGAAGCTTCAGGCCCATTTATTTTTTATTTACAGATATTTAAATGAGATCTAGAGGTTGTGATGGCGTTGGGGTAATGTATTGCCTCACTGGGTAGGTAGAAGTCATCTTATAGCAGACAGGAATTATTGAAGGAGACATTGAAGGCCTGGTGCTGCTATATGACATTGGGCTGCCTGTAACATTTTCAGTTATTGCAAGTTAAGCTGGGTTGAACCTGAACAGTGTTTGAAGGGGAGACTTAATTCAGTAGTTGCCATTTGCTCCCTATAAGCAATACCCTCTTGTGGCGATGATGGTATTGTGCTGGTGGAAGTGCTGCCTTTCACAAGACATTAACCCCTCTGCAGTTACTAAAGACTGTAGGGCATATCTTGCAAAACTGAGAGCATCCTGACAAAGTAGCAGTTTAGATAATATACTGACTAGCTCTAGTGCCTCTGCCATTTCAGTTGGGTATATCTTCACTGTCTGTCCTAAACTGTTGTCTGTTACTCACTATTAAAGAGGTTTCCCACTGAAAAAGGAGAAGGGACGGGATTTAGGGACCCTTACACAGGGTGTCTGCACACTTCTGTGCACCTGAGAATTTTGCTGTGGTAGGACTCTCTCTGCACCCTATCATTACAAATAGTGCAGATACAGATCCACTGGCCATTCTCCTCTGCAGAGGGCCAGATTCTGATCTTAGTTATACCAAAGGAAATTTGGAGTAACTGCATTGAAGTCAGTGGAGTTGCTCTGCTTTTACACCAGTATAAAGGACATCAGAATCTGGCCCAAGGAATGCAACACTCAGAGTATACTATGGTACAAGTTGCACAAGCAGTAGAGAACCAGGCTGGGGGAGAATATGAAATTATCAGCTCACATTTAGGCACCACAGGCTGTGCACCATTTTCAAAATTTGGCCGTTAAAAATACCCCACAAATAGCTGTTGTCCACACAACCTCTTCAAAGAATTATTTCCTTATACAATAAAATCTTTTCCAGAACCATCCACTGAAGTGAATATAATCAAATTCATTGAGACAGCTTCTCTAAGAAAACAGTGCTGGCACAGCAGTCAGGAAGCATCACTTTGGAAGTAGGGTCAGTAGATGTGATGGACCCTATTTGCCAACTGTGGAGCATTGCATCATGTGCACTATGATTGCCCATGAAAAATTGCTTTACAAGCACTATCCCTGGGCATGACATAGCACTTCTCATTTGCCAGAGCAGGAGTTATGTATTAGAGGTGAAGTTAATGCACCTGATGAATAACATGCAGTCTTCTTGGTGGAGTCAGGCCAAAGATGATCAGAGGAAAGAGGAAACCAAATATGGGGTAGGGAAACAATTATTAATAAATGAGGACAATGATGATAAAAATCTCTGAAGGTTTGTTTTAACTTCATTTTGCAATATTATAACATTTAATTAAATTCATACACTGTTAAAGTCAGCATTGTTTTCAAATGCTAAACCAAGGAGAGGATGGGGCCACGCATAAGAGAAGGGGGGGGGGAATCTGTCAAGGAGTGAAAAAGAAGAAAGGAAAAAGCCTGAATTATCATGCACAAACAACCATTACCATCTGGTTCTGAGTCCTATAGCATGACAAAGAAAAAGAGAGTTTTCTTAATCCTGCAACAGAAACTTGAGACCATAGAGAAATTTGAGCATGGCATCCCAGCAAGAAAAAAAACTTTCACTAGAGTATAATTGTGGTTTGCGAACTGTGTATGACTTGAACATGGGCAAGTCATGGATTTGTAAGTTTATTCATGACGGTGATAGCATGCTTGGTGTGCTGAAGAGGAAGCCTGAAAAAAATCTTCATTGGAGGATGTTGATGTTTCTTCATACACATGGTTCAAACAGAAACATGCTGAAGGAATTCCGGTTTCAGGACCAATGATAGCAGAAAAAGGCAGGGAATTTCATGCAAAAATGAACATTATTGTCAGGCTCTGCCTCTCAATAGTCATGCCTAGTGGTTGGAGTGGAGCTAGAAACCAGACATAGGGTTGGGACTGTGCTGAGGGTAGTGCTGAACCGAGATATGGGAACAGGCCAGTATCAGAACCGAGATCAGTGTCTGCAGACAAGCCAAACTGGGTACTATTGCCAGAGTCCAGATACAGGCCCAAGCCAGGTGATCAGAGTCCATAAACAAGCCAAATCAGTACTGTGACGCTGACAGACTAGCTCAGCATGACGCTGGCAGACCAGCTCAAATCAAAGCCATAGGCCAATTCACTTGTTAGAGTAGAACAAAGAGGGATGTTACCACATTACATTTACATGGCATATGAACCAGTAATTACATTTACACTAAATTTACCTGTTGGTTGCTATTACCTTACATTATGTATATCCCTGTACTTAATTAACCCTAGATCAAAAGTGTTTGTTAGTGAGAATTGATGTGTAAACTTCGTGCAAACTAATGAAAAATTGTTTGGATTGCTGTGACTAAATGCATTGTGTATATCTCTGTCATTAGATTGCCCATCAAACAGGATTGGAGCCTTGGAACTGTAAATGAGGATGTATGCTAAGGAAAAGTCCATGTTGTGACAGAAACACTTGCCAGATTGCTTTCCAGGGAAAACAGCTATCACTTTGGACTTACAAACTTGGAGTCATCTGTTAATGTATTTTACCTGCTCTAAACCCCTCAATAACTCTCTTCTTTTTCTTAGCTAATAAACCTTTAGTTTACAAGAGAAATTGGCTGCTAGCATTGTTTTTGGTGTGGTCATGAGTATCCATTGACCTGGGGTAAGTGACTGACCCTTTGGGATTGGGAGTAACCTAATGTGAGGTGATTTTTGGTTTTAATAACTTTTCATCACAAAGTCTACTTTGTCTGGGCGGCAAGATGCTCTGGAGAGCCTAAGGGGACTGTTGTGACTCCATGGTAAGACTGGTATAGTGATCCAGGAGTACACATATGTGAAATCTAATTATGGAATAAACCACCAGTTTGGAGTGTCTGCCCTATTTTCTGACAGTCTGGCCTGAGATTGCCACTCTCACTTGTGAGCTACTCTAGACAGAGTGACAGGGACCGTAGCTGGAGTCCGGATACGGGGCAAAGGTTGAAGCCCGGTGGTCAGAGTCCAAGAGGGTCAGGAGGCAGAGGCAAGACTGGAGCGGGCCAGTAACAGAGTGGAGCAAGATCAGGGTTGGGCAAGGACAAGACTGGAACACAACCCAGGCAAGGCTGGAGTAGGAACTGGATCAGGAGCAGGCTGGACGTGTAGAGAGTCTGGTACACTGCAAGGCTGCAGGAAGGTTCCTGGCTGGGTAGTTCTGTTGCACAGACTAATCTGCAGCTCTGCTGGGGTTGGGGGAAGTACCTGAACCTGAGGATTATCTGACCCAGGCTCTACTCCTGGATAGGCTGCTGCTCCATGCTTGAAGACTGAGTCACTGCAGGCTCTGTGGGAAGATTAAGTGCAGCTGAGTTGTTGGTGCCTGCCTGAGTGCTGCCTCATCACAGCTCTGTTGTAGGGGCACCTATTGAGCCTCTGGGGATAGGCGGTTACAAGCCTGCCCACATTGAAAGCCCCCACACCCAGCCTAAGGGGAGGAGCCACAGGACGCAGGCATCAAAAAGATTACAAGGGACTGTGACACTGCATCCCATATTCTTCAAAGAGATTATTATATGATATGATTATGGCATAACAGTGATGTATTTTATACAAGATAGGTCGTGAAATATTGTAAAGGTTATGATTTACTGAATATGATTATCCTATTTGTATGCATGTATCATTTTGGTATCTGAAGTTAGGAATATTGTCTATGTATCTATTACAAATGTGTATACACCTGGGAAACACCCACTAGACAAAAGATTATCAGTTTAGATGGCTGGCTGAAAACGGCCCATTCAAGTCAATGGACCATTAGGAAGAACAATAGGTCTTAGAAGAAGCTAATCTCCCACCCAGGAGCCTTCCTGAGGACCCTACAAACAGCCTCTGAGTCATGGTTGCTATGACACTACAGGGACATGTGACCAGATCACCTGGTACTGGACTCCATTTTGGAATACCAGTGTTTTTCCACTGAAAGGCATGGGAACAAAGTTTGGAGACAAAGGGTTCCCACCATATGCAAAAGCTATTTAAGGCAGGGGAGTGACATTGAGGTTGTTCACTGACTCCCCGCCCAAAGAGACTCCTGGAAATACCTGAGGAACAAGGAATGAACTGGGGGGAAGTGCTGGATCCAGGCTAGAGGGATTTTTAGCCTGTGAAAGGAACACCTGGGGATTCCAAGCTGTAAGCAAGTGCAGCTTGTCCCTTAAGAGCCTGAAGCCAGCTTATATAATCATTTAGGGTGAGAATTTGCTACTCATATCCAATCTCTTTAGTATATTAAGCTTAGATTGCGTTTTTGTTTATTTGCTAGGTAACCTGCTTTGATCTGTTTGCTAGCCCTTAAATCACTTAAAATCTATCTTTTGTAGTTAATAAATTTGCTTTTGCTTTAATCACAAACCAGTGTGTGGGATTTATAACTTGGGGCAAAAATCTGTTGTATATTCTCTCTCCACATTGAGGGAAGGAGCGAATTTCATGAGCTTATGCTGTACAGATTTCTGTGCAGCGCAAGACGGTATTATTTTGGGTTTACACTCCAGAGGGGGGTGTGCTCTTGAGCAGCTAGTCAGTTCCTTCGCTGTAGCCTCCCCATGCAGAGCTGATCACAGCAGCCTGTAAGTTCTGCAGCTGGGTGTGTCCATACCTTTGTGAATGCTGGTGAAAGAGCAAGCTTGGAGAGCTTGGCAACTTATCACAGAACCACAGTGTGAGAAGGACCCCGGCTGGTGGGTCAGGGGGGGCTTAGTGGTACCTGAGTTGCAGGTGGCACCCCAGGGGGAACCCATCACAGAACAAATGAAAACACAGGTACAAGAGTGAGGGTCACAGGTTCAAAAGCAGGGATGCAGAGGGAGACACCAAGCAGAGAACCCTGGACAGCACCCACTGCTCTTCGAAGGTGTCTGGGGAGCCAGTGTACACAGTCCAAAGGAACTCTGCCCAGAGACGTGACTTAAGGGAGGATCAGAAGTAGGCCCCAGTGTCGCAGAGCACCTTTCCATCCAGCTTCCTCCACCGTGGCCAGAGCCAGGAGGAGGTTGACGAGGAGGTCTCATGACTTCATGGCCAATTGTGGGGCCACGGATGGGGTGTGCATAGATCAAGAGGTGCAGGGAAAAGTCCACCAGAACTTAAGGAGAAGGTTTTGGAGAAGCCAGAAAAGGGGCTGCATCCCAGCGCATTCAATGTAGATGTGCACAGGATCTCCCTCTCACCGTGGAAGGGGCAGGTCTCAGGGGAGGTAGTGAACTGCACCAGGTACATGCCCGTGTTCATGGCTCTGTGAAGGAGCTGCCAACTAATATCCCCATCGGGCCGTGGGACCAGGGTGGAATATGGACTGGTCCATCAGGTTTCCTCACCCTCCACGGGTGATAGGAGGTCCCGCCTCGTGGTGTAGGGGCAAGACACGAGGCTGAAGAAGTGAAGGGTGCGGAGCACAAGCGTGTATAGCTGTTTCGTAGGTGCGGTTCGGAGGCAGACCAGCTACATGTCATGCAGCCAGCTCAGGTCGTGCGTAGGGGGCAGCTGGGGAGGTTTGTGGGGCAGAGGCCTGATTCTGAGGTCTGGAGGAGTGGGCGGGGAGCACCCCCCCTGCAGGGCCTGCTCGAGGAAAGCACAAGAAGTGGGTGGTAAGGCTGGCCTCACCTCTTGTATTATACGACAGGGGACACAAGGGGTGGAGAGCCCCATGTGCCGGCCAAGCACCAAGGGGTCCACCCTGTTGGAGGGGCAGCTGAGCGAGCAGCCCTGCTTTGGCTGCTAGTTTGCCTCACAATTACCAAGCCTTTCGTGGCAAGTCAAGGGTGGCTGATGCATTTTAAATCNAGAGGACGGGGGGGCCGGGAGGAGCTCGTGGGCCGCATGCGATCGGCCCGCGTGCCGCGTGTTTGAGACCCCTGTTTTAAACCATGCTATGGAATTTGTGTGCTTTGCATATGAGGAGAAAAAGCTTTCCATAGAGAGTGCAGCATCCAAAAATTTCAAGGATAGATTCCATCAGTGCATTGAAATGCACATTTTTTGACCAGATCAAGTTTACAATACTGATGAGACAGGTGTTTTCTGGAAATGTCTTCCAAGTTGCACACTCAGTTGTGCCTGGATATATGTCAGGCAAGGAAATGATCACTTTCATGTGCTGTGCCAATGCAAGTGGGAGGCATTGTTTGCAATTGGCTTGTGTGGACAAAGCCAAAAGGTCACAGTCATTCAAGAGCACAGATGTTCAGCATCTGGCAGTTCATTACTATCACCAGAATGCAGCATGGATGGACAGGGATATTTTCTAAGACTGATTTCCTACAAAATTTGTGGCCCCTGCTTGCAACCATCCACAGAAATAACAGTTGCCCGAAAAAGCAATTATATTGATGGACAGTGCTCCCTCACATCTTCAGGAAGAGCAACTGATGATAGATAACCAGATTTTTGCCATACTCTTGCCAAATGTGACTTCTGTTTGCAGCCAATAAACCAGTTTATAATTCACACTTTCCAAAAAATTACAGAAAAATATTATGAAAAAAATTATTAACTGAAGAACATGACGTTTATTTTTTTGGAAGTCACTGACTCTGAAAGATGTTATTTATGGTTCTGCAAAGGCATGGAATGATGTCAAAGACATCACATTTCAACATGCCTGATATTAACTGTGGCCAGATCTTGAAGACAACAAACATTTCCTTTATTTTTAAACAGACCCATTGGAAAACAATGATATTCTTGAAATTATAAATCACCATCATGGTTTTGAAGAAGTGGATGAAGAAAATATCCAACAATGGCTCCTGTGTGACAACAACCATCCCCAATATCAAATTTTAGAGGATTCTGAGATTAATGTTGCTGTTCAAGGGGAAAATCAGGAGAAGGCGGCAGACAATGAATAAGACATGACTGAGCTTGTATCAAGCACAAAAAATAGTGCCGAGGACGCAGTGCAGAATCTTCAGAATGTGTTTGTTCTTTGAGCAACAAGATGATATGGGAGTATTCTGATATCCTGCAGCTGCATTCAATGTGTGACAACGTGAGACATAAGATTTCCAAAGGTCTCTTTCAAAAATCCATTCCAGACAATTCTAGATAACAGAAACCTAAAGTACTACTTGTGCTGTTAATTACATCCTAATATAGTAATCTAGTATATTTTTTCATTAAACAAAGTAATGTTGGTTTGATGCAGTATAATTGATTTATTAAAAAAAAAAAAATCCCCAAATCACAAAGGGTGTCCCAACCATTAATGTGGATTAAAGTTTATACAGTACATTACATATTAAATACAGTATTAGAAACTATGTATCTTTATTTATAGGTATGACAGCATTATTCAACTATAATTTTTTTCTTTGTCATTTGGTCCGTTGCTTCTTACAGATAGTTTGATTCCTTTCTCATGACCTGTAGTGTATGGAGGTGACTAGAGCAATCAGTCAATTGTTGAAACAGGTGAAGGTGCCATTGACCTTATGCTCCAGAAAGTTCTTTTGATATTGTGGGCACTAAGAAAAACATCGCTAATATACTTTACACAATACAGTCATGTAATAGGGCTGCAAAAACCATTAATAGATAATTTAGTCTGCAGAGCACATACAGAGACAAAAGGTTGCCAGCTATATGCAGCCTGAACTAATAATCTTGCTCTAATGAAGGACTGGAAAAGTGAAGCTAAGCTCTCAGAGAAAATAAATTGACATGTAAAGACAATTCTAACTCTTGAGTCCGGATCCACTGATCCTCTCAATATGAGATGTAATCAGCAGATAATAGCTAGATGGTGAGGAGAAGAGAGGATTTAGAAAGGTACCACTCTGTGGAAGTAACTCCTAGCAAATGCCACCTCCAAAAAAGCTTGCAGATCTAGCTTGTGAATATGTGAATACTCATCTGGAGTGGCTTTACAGATATTTCCTGCAGAAGATAATATCTTAGTCCATGATGTGGAAGTGGACCTAGAGGTTTTGTGCTTTTAGGCCACTAGGTATTTTCACCAGCATTTGCTTTGTAGGCTCTCTTGATGCAATTCTGTATTCATCTTGCTCTGATAGTCTTCTCCTTCATGGCAATGTTTCCACAGAGCCCCATAGTAAAAGTTGTTGCAGGCCTCGCCACACAGCCATAAAACCTTGTTGAACAGTAGTTGGCAGTTATGTGATGTATAGGCCCCATAAGCTTGCTTTGCAGGTGACGCACTGATATTTCCAATCTGGGTTGGTGTGCACATATAGGATCCGTAAACTGTCCATGGTCTTTGGAAATCTCAGGATTTGAGGTTCTGCATAAAACTTGCTAGAGCTGAGGGCCATGAGACTCTCTCAAATCATATCTTCCTGACCCTGAGGACAGATTTAATTAATAATATTGTTATAATATATGACTTCAATAGACGTGGAGAGAACTCAGTCCCCTCCTGTTGTGTCAGGAGGCAATCCAATCTGTGAAAATGATGGAATTTAGAATGAAGTGACCCCATCAACAATCACAAAAAACAGCATACCCAGAAACTAAAGTGAGGATCAACGTAAGTGAGTGATCAAACCTTTAGTGGTTTGTCTGATATTTTACAGGTAGAGCCATCCAGATATGGGCTTGTCTTGCTACAGATCTAAGCAGCTACAAATCAGCAAGTCCAAGATTCAGCCTGAGAACGGGCAAAGATGCACAGTGTCTATCAGACAGTTTTCATTTACACAGGGGAAAAGGACTCATGTCTTTTTTTTCCATTTTGCTGAGGAAGACTCCACAGGATAGACCGGAGTTCCTGGTTTGAGAACAGCAGATCTGGTTCTCAGAGATAGACTATTCTGTCTTCACTGTGGATCTATCAAAACAATATATTTAGAGAACAAGCTACTGCTGGCAGATTTTTGTGTTTCCTTCCCACATCAGGAGAGGGTGGCATGAAACAAAGAGGCATTTGGATTTCTTGAAAGCATCAGTTCATTTCAAGTAAACTTTTAGTCTTTCATTACATCCATTTTATGCCATAATTCTTTCTGGTCATGTCTAGTATTTAAACAGCAAGAAGGGAACATTTTCTTTTGATGTCTCTGAAAACTAGTGTTACACTTACAATTAAAGTCAGGTCAGGTAAATAGCAAGGCCTCTTCTATTTGAGAGGTGTAGTGTTGCTCCTCAGTTGATAGAGTTCCTTGATAGTAGACCCATCTTGTGGATAATAGATAAGAATTTGAAAAATCTCAAATTAGGAACTCAGGGACTTTCTGGTCAGGCTCTAAGGGGTCATGTCTGAAATCTTTTTGAAGGTTGCTGGAGTTCTGCTGTGTTTTGAAATCTCTTAATTAGTTGGTGAGAAGAAATTTGTGACTATGAAGACATTGGTATGGAAACAAGTGTTGATAATTGTCCCCTCAAGGTTTATATTCCCAAGTTGAGGGACAGGTTATCCTGTAAAAATGTGAGGAATTAGAGATCTGCAGTTTATTGGGATTAAGTTGGCTGCCTCTTCACTTGCAGTGGAGATTTGTTCTTTGTATTCCACTATTTGTATTTGGAGAGTTTCTTGGATGTTAGGAGGATGCCTCACTCTGGCAGATCTGCTTTTCTCAATCTTCCATTCAGTAAGCACATTGATAATTTAGTAATGGTGGATTCCAATGTTAAAGCATAGGCCCTCTTAAAACAAGCTGGAGGTTGTGCTGATCATGGATTTGCTCACTAGTTTTAAGAACCTCTGCTGCTTCAATTAGTGAGGGGCAACTAGGTAGATGCAATCCTTTTCTCCATTATCTCATGAACCAGCTGGGACAAGAAGCATATAATTAGGTGCTCGGGTTAGGGATGAATCCTTAGCTACAGTAGCTTATTTGGCCATAGGTGTGAGAGGGTGTCAACTGCTGTTGCGAATGGAGAAGTATAATTCAAACTTTGTCAAGTGAGGTGAATAAGTAAATTGTGGGTTATTCCAATGAGCCTATCATTCAGTTTTATATAGACTAATAATTAAGGGATCATTCCCCCTCCTGAATTATTTTTCTTCTCAGTCAGTCTGCCCTGTCACTGGTGGCTCCATTTATGTGCATAGCTTTTACGAAGAGTGTGTTCTTCTGCCCACTGAAATAACTTTTTTGCTCTCTAATGAAGCAGTTCCAGCAGTTCCCCCTTGTCAGTTCAGATAGGAGATCATGTTTATATTTTTGTCTTGACCAGGATATGCTTATTTTTTTAGGACTAGCTATAACTTTCACAGAATCTGCTCATTTCTCTGAGTTCCAATAGGTTGGTTGATTTTTCTTTCTTTCCGCCCTGATCCACACTCTTTTACCAAGTTCTTCCCCAACTGGATTCTCTAGACTCTAGCCCTCAATACTCAAGTTTGGTGAGAATTTTCCTCTTTGTTTGGCAGAGATGTTCCCTTGATCAATCTCTAGTCTTCCGTCAACCACAACAAAGTGTATTACCTTGCGTGGAATTGTGACATCTGAATTTGGTAATAGATCCTACCTTGGTCATGTAGTAAGGAGGAGTCTCTACTGTATCTCATGGGCTATCATTCTCAGAGCCATTCTGTGATACAAGAGGCCATGATGCCAAAGAAATAGACTCTTTCCACTCAGTATCTCAGGAGGATGTTAAATAGCAGCTACTAAAGTTAGACAGTTTTAAAATCAGCAGGTCCAGATAACTTACATCCAAGAGTTTTAAAAGAGCTGGCTGAGGAGCTTGCTGGACTGTTAATGTTGATTATCAAGTTTTGGAACAGTGGGGAAATTCCAGGAGACTGGAAGAAAGCCAATTATGTGCCAATACTTTTAAAAGGGTAAATGGGATTACTTGAGTAATTATAGGCCTGTCAATCTGACATCAATCCCAAGCAAGATAATGGAGTGGCTGATATCGACTTGATTAATAAAGAATTAAAGGATAGTAATATGCCAATCAACATGGGTTTATGGAAAGTAATTTTAAAAAAATAAGATTACAAGTTTGGTTGATACATTGTTGATGTAATATACTTAAACTTCCCTAAGGTGCTTGACTTATTACTGCATGAAATTTTGATTAATATGGAGATATACCTATCTCATAGAACTGGAAGGGACCTTGAAAGTCATAAAGTCCAGTCCCCTGCCTTCACAGCAGGACCAAGTACTGACCCTGATAGATTTTTGCCCCAGATCCCTAGATGGCCCCCTCAAGGATTGAACTCACAACCCTGTGGTTTGCCAGGCCAATGCTCAAGCCACTGAGCTATCCCTCCCCCCTCAGATTAAAAAACTAGAACAATATAAAATGAACATGGTACATATTGAATGGATTAAAACTGGCTAACAGATAGGTCTCAAAATGTAACTATAAACAGGGAATCCCTCCATTTAGTGGAGTGCTGCAGAGATTTGTTCTTGGTCCTACACTGTTTAATATTTTTATTAGGGCTGTCGATTAATCGCAGTTAACTCAC
Organism: Platysternon megacephalum; assembly: GCA_003942145.1. Taxonomy (NCBI): domain Eukaryota; kingdom Metazoa; phylum Chordata; order Testudines; family Platysternidae; genus Platysternon; species Platysternon megacephalum. The sequence continues at coordinate 331,792 of QXTE01000171.1, forward strand.
GCTATTAACTGAAAAAAATTAATCGTGATTAAAAATTTGGTCTTGATTAATCGCAGTTTTAATTGCACTGCTACACAATAGAATACCAATTGAAATTTATTAAATATTTTGGATATTTTTCTACATATTCATATATATTGTATTCTGTGTTGTAACTGAAATCAAAGTGTATAATATTTTTATTACAAATATTTGCAGTGTAAAAATGATAAATAAAAGAATAGTATTTTTCAATTCACCTAATACAAATACTGTAGTGCAATCTCTTTGTCTTACAAATGTAGATTTCTTTTGTTACATAACTGCACTCACAAACAAAACAATGTAAAACTTTAGCGCCTACAAGTCCACTCGGTCGTACTTCTTGTTCAGCCAATTGCTAAGACAAACTAGGTTTTTTTACATTTACAGGAGATAATGCTGCCCTCTTCTTATTTACAGTGTCACCAGAAAGTGAGAACAGGCATTTGAATGGCACTTTTGTAGCCAGCATTGCAAGGTATTTATGTGCCAGATATGCTAAACATTCGTATGCTCCTTCATGCTTTGGCCACCGTTCCAGAGGACAGGCTTCCATGCTGATGATGTTCATTAAAAAAATAACGCGTTAATTAAATTTGTGACTGAACTCCTTGGGGGAGAGCTATATGTCCCCTGCTCTGTTTTACCCATATTCTGTCACATATTTCATGTTATAGCAGTCTCGGATGATGACCCAGCACATGTTGTTCATTTTAAGAACACTTTCACTGCAGATTTGACAAAGCGCAAAGAAGGTACAAATGTGAGATTTCTAAGGATAGCTACAGCACTTGACCCAACATTTAAGAATCTGAAGTGCCTTCCAAAATCTGAGAGGGACGAGGTGTGGAGCATGCCTTCAGAAGTCTTAAAAGAGCAACACTCCGATGTGGAAACTACAGAACCCGAACCACCCATAAAGAAAATCTACCTTCTGCTTGTGGCCTCTGACTTTAGATAATAAAAATGAACATGCGTCGGTCAGCACTGCTTTGGATTGTTATTGAGCAGAACCCTTCATCAGCATGGACGCATGTCCCCTGGAATGATGGTTGAAGCATGAAGGGACATATGAATCTTTAGCGCATCTGGCACCTAAATATCTTGCGATGCTGGCAACAACAGTGCCATGAGAACGCCTGTTCTCACTTTCTGATGACAGTGTAAATAAGAAGCAGGCAGCATTATCTCCTGCAAATGTAAACAAACTTGTTTGTCTGAGCGATTGGCTGAACAAGAAGTAGGACTGAGTGGACTTGCAGGCTCTAAAATTTTACATTGTTTTATTTTTGAATGCAATTTTTTGTACATAATTCTACATTTGTAAGTTCAACTTTCATGATAAAGAGATTGCACTACAGTACTTGTATTAGGTGTATTGAAAAATACTATTTCTTTTGTTTTTTTACAATGCAAATACTTGTAATCAAAAATAAATATAAAATATAAAAAAATATATATTTGAAAATGTAGAAAACATCCAAAATATTTAAATAAATGGTATTCTATTATTGTTTATCAGTGCGATTAATCACACAATTAATCACAATTATTATTTTTTAATTGCTTGACAGCCCTAATTTTTATCAATGACCTGAAAGAAAACAAAATCACTGTTGAAGTTGGCAGATGACACAAAAATTGAGATAGTGTAAATAATAAAGAGGACAGGTCACAAATACGGTGTGATCTGGATCAGTTGCGCTCAAGTAAACTATGCATTTTAATATGGCTAAATGTAAATGTAGACGTCTAGGAACAAAGAATGGGGGGAGACTCTATTCTGGGAAGCAGTGACTCTGAAAAAGTTTTGGGGCTCATGGTGGGTAATCATCTGAACATGGGCTCCCATGTGATGCTGTGGCCAAAAGCGTAAATGCAATCCTGGGATGTATAAATGGGAATTTCGAGTAGGAGTAGAGAGGATTTTTTACCTTTGCATTTGGCACTGGTGTGACCACTGTTGGAATACTGTATGCAGTTCTGGAGCCCACAATTCAAGAAGGATGTTGACAAATTGGAGCAGATTCAGAGAAGAGCCAGGAAAACAACTAAAGGATTAGAAACCACGCCTTATAGTGATAGACTCACAGAGCTCAATCTATTTAGCTTAACAAAGAGATGTTTAAGGGATCATTTGGTTACTGTCTATAAGTACCTACCTGGGAACAAATATTTAATGATGGGCTCTTCAATCTAGCAGAGAAAGGTATAATACAATCCAATGGCTGGAAGTTGAAGCTATACAAATTCAGACTGGAAATAAGGCATACATTTTTAACAGTGAGAGTAATGATCCTTGGTAAATGGTTCCAATGTTTAACGTTGGATTCTCCATCACTGAACATTTTTAAATCAAAATTTGATGTTTTTCTAAAAGATATGCTCTAGGAATTATGTTGGGGAAGATCTATGTCCTGTATTATACAGGTCAGATGAGATGATCACAATGGTCCCTTCTGGCCTTGGAGTCATTGAAGTATTTTTAATTGTGGCTCTCCTAATAGCTGACACACAGATCTATCACTGGTGCCTATGAAATCTGTCAGTGGTAAATGATGCTCTGCCCTTCAGTGTGCTCTCACCATTCCCAGGTAAGTAATGGATTATGAAGAGATTACATTACTCTTCTCAAAACTGATGATGAACCTCTGCTTTTGAAGGAGGGACAATGCCAGATCAATAGCAAAGGATAAGGGATGCAGTCTAAAAATGGGTGCATATACTATATATGCATGATTCGGTTAATCCCCTGACTGTGTCTGACATCCTGAAGGAGGAGTACTTTGTACTGGTACTGCTTTGAGTTATACACAAACCATAGCTATATCCGGGTACGCGTCTTTCTTGTTTGCAGAGGTCAGGAAATTTCTCAGCAGGAAGCTGAAGAGTATTATGAGCAGGTTTTTCCATTCTGAAATTATGATATTGGCCTTCAGATCCTTGATAGCCAGTACTGGTGGTATCTCTTCTGACATTTTGAGTTAATTTACTTTGTTAAAGTATTGCAAATAGTATTGAATAAACACCGTGGAATTTCTCATTATGGAGTACAGCCGCTAAGGTTTCTATGCAAAGCAGGTGGTTTTTAGTAGTTTGAATCACAAGGGAATTGCCAGGTTTCTTTAATGGAGAAATTGGGAATTGCCAGGTTTCTTTGAAGGAAAATCTGGGAAAGTATCATGAATTATTGTAGCATAACTGTCTTTTATAATTTTTAAGACTTGTCTTGGTCAACTTTTCCCATTCAGACAGAAAATGGGATCCCAATCTCAAAGGACCTGTTCTAGTGATTGACAACACTTGCTGCCTTCACACACTCATGAGAAAGGATCAGCAGACCTGTACTCCATAGAGTAAATGACCAGTCTTTCTGCACTTTACAGGAGATATTTAACAGCAAAGTGTTATAGTGAGTCTTAGTAACATGAGAATTCTTTTTTTTTCTACTTACAAAATATAGAGTACTTTACTACTAAATTATAAAACAGTTAAAATAAACTACTTTTGTCAAAATGAATGAATAAAGTACATTTTGTGATGCATTATTCTTAGGCTTGTTCATTTAGCCCTGGTCTACACTGGTGAATAACGTAGCTGAAGTCGACGTACTTAGATCGACTTACCGTGGTGTCTTCACCGCGGTGAGTCGACTGCTGCCGCTCCCCCATCAACTCCGCCTGTGCCTCTCGTGGCGCTGGAGTACAGGAGTCGACGGGAGAGCATTCGGGGGTCAATTTATTGTTTCTAAACTAGACACAATAAATCAATCCCCGCTGGATCGATCGCTACCCGCTGATCCGGCGGGTAGTGAAGACATACCCTAAATCAGTAATTTACAGTGGGTCTCCCAGGTTCTGCTGAGTAACAAATACCATAACCTCAACTCTAAATAAAAAAACTATACACTGAATAATGACCTTATTAGTGTATAAAAACCTAGAGCTCTAGATTCAAAGAACCATTATAGCCATATTGTATGGTAGCTATTGCGAACAATGCTTCTCTGTACTGAAGTGTGTCATGGAAACTCTAGTGACATTAACTTTGACTAAGATTTGGGACTACTTTTTGAGGCTTTAAAAAATATCTAGGGAGTTCCATACATGTATGCTGTAGACTTTTATTTAAGGCATTATCAAACTAACCCCTCTTCCTTTCTCTCCCCTTCCAAGTTTGTGTTTAGTTTCTTCTGGCTTTCATGTTTCAAATGCAAATAAATATACCTGAAATAGTGGATAGGTGGCAACCCCATCTAATTAGGTAACAATCATAATTACTAATACTTTACTTTGTGTAGTTACCTGAAAATCTCAAATTATATTACAATATGGAGAGATAACCAGGTAAAGTGATTTGCCCAGGGTAACATAAGGAGTCAGGACTAGTATTAAATCCTGACTGTCATTTCCCTGTTAAGTACCAGACTGTATTTATGGCCACTGAACACCATTCAGATCACTTGTCAGTCTCTGGGTTAGCTTCATTTTCAGGTGAAGAGGCAAAATGGAGCCTAAGTTTGAGCCTTTGACACATCCTTTGTCGTATGCTTGAGAGTGATGACTGATGTTTATCATCATGGGCAATTCCCTTTATTAAGGAAATAAATCTTACAGTTGAAAAGTAACTTTCCCCACCACACATACCCTTTCAATATCACACTACCTCCAGTGGAGAAAATGTTAAGTCATACAAGTGATTCCCAAGGCAATAAATCCCCAAGAATACTCAGGAACATCACACTAAAACACTTGATGAAAATATTTCTAAAGACAAAGGTAATTAAAGCTTAGGTCATGTATTGTACAAGATCACAGCACACAGCTTGAATGATTGAACCACAACGTATACAACACAGGCTGAAAATGGACCAGATACTAAACAAGGTCTAAACCTTATTTTTTATCTGGCTCTAACTGCTAATTGTGATCCTGATTATGCCCCCTGCTTCGGTGCTATGAGAGCCGGCAATGCAATAATTGGAACAAATTATTACAAACATGATGATGAAAATGCATGCTGGACTTTCTGCTCAAAACTCTATTACTGATCATACAATGAGAGAAACCACTCAGAAGCTAGCAGATGTAAGCACTCAGCTACATCTAGTGTTTAACACTGTGTAGATTATCATGTCTAACACATTGCAATTTTCACCTATAGACAAGCTGTACCAGATGAAATATCTCACATACTAAAGCTGGTAGATAAGCACAGAAGCTTTAAAATAAAATATGCAGTTATCAGCAGACTCATTGTGCATAATATTCCAAGTATTGAAATTCTAGCTGAAATATCTTTCTAGGTCCTTACATAAATCTATTTGATCTTACCTATATTTTTGAGGTATCCACATTAATGGTTACAAATTTCAAAGGAGCAGTTTTTCCATTATAAACTAACATTGTGAGGAAGAAATAAAGTAAACATTCATTAAACTAATCTCTCAGCCAAAATTTTTCATATGTTATCTTATTAGTACACAGAACTCAACTATAGCAATTAAAGATGCACTAATTCGTATGTATGAACTGCTTGGTTAACACTGCTCCAAACCTTAGATGAGGTAAACAATAAAACCATCCTGACTATACACTACTTTTCAGTGATTCATGCATCTGATTTTATTTTTTGGTAACAATACTTATCTACTTTGCAGGGGCTGTGCAAGGTCTAATTCTTTTATTTTGGGTTCAGAATTCTGAAGTTCTTTGATAAAAAGGAACTATCCAAAACTAATTACTAATCTAATTTCCCCTCCTTAACCACTCTCTTGTTATAGACATTGAGTCTTTTAAGAAAGAATGAACTTAAAAACCAAATTGTTTTTTTTATTAAATCAGGGAAACCATTTTTTTAGAAACTACTGAAGTGAACACAACTGGAAAAGATATTTCACACCCTCCTTCAGGAAAGAAAGGTTACGCTCTCTCTCCCCTCCCCTTCCCCCCCCCCCCCCCCCCCCCCCCCCCCCCCCCCCCCCCCCCCCCCCCNTCCCCCCCCCCCGCCTCCCCCTCCCCGCTGCCACCGCTGCCTTAAAGGTGGTAAAGATTTTTTTCAGTTGTTATTTGTTGCTATATGTTGCTATTTATGACAATTCCATCCTCCATACGTCCAGGTACCACTTCAGGGTTCCTGACACTGTACATTTATGCTGAGAAGCCTGTTCAACTTTGTTCCAACTAGGAGATTCTCTCCTGAGCCGCGGAAGCAAATTTAGTATTAACAGGGTTGTACACACCAATGCCACTCCATCAAACTTCAGTCATGCACAGAAGTAATTAGTTCTGTGTCCCCAGATATGTTGATGCCCAGGAGTAATTTTGCAGGGCTGCAAAGATAACTGTCATTTTGGTACAGGTAGAGCTTTCTGAAAGGGCCCAGTCTTAAGCAGGAAGCTATTACCTACTATGGCCAACATTTTCAAACCTGGATGCTTAATGTGAGGTATATATTTAGAACCTAGTTAAAAGTCACCTGAATTTCAGAAACACTGGAGCACATGTAAGTTTCAGTATGGGCTGCAGGTATTCGGCACTTTTGAGGTGAGGCCACTTATTTAGGCACCAAATATTTTAGGCACCCAAGTTTGCACAAATATACTTCTTCTATATGCAGAGAAACTGCAGAGAAAAGTAGGTAAGTGTGGCTAATGAAGAATTCAAACTCTTATGAGATACATTTTTAAATGAGTACATGACTAATTAAAACTGCACTGAAAACTTAAGGGTATGTGTTTCATAAGAATCAACCTAATAAGTGGCCCTTGCATGCACATGCAATGGTGTAAAATGTAAATACTACTTAAACAAAATTGGCCCTAAAGTTAGGCAATCAGCTAGTCAGGTCTAAACAATCACAAAGGGCAAAACAGAACAACCAGTACTCAAGTGCTTAAGCCTAGATTATTAAACACTTTATATAATATCAGTAATATCTTGAATTTAACTTTTTGTGTAGGACTTGTTAGGGACTAAGTTGTTTATTTCTTTTATTCTAACATTTTAAATATACACACTTAGTTCAAATCTATTTCCCACGGACAGAGGCAGATACAGTGGAACAAATGCCATTCCACTGCATGGGTGGAGAGAGGTAGGATTTGAGGGGTTCACAGAGTATGTGAACTTCATGCATATCACAGGAAACAGCATGTGGCTCTGCACGTGCTGTTGCACAGGTGGATGGAACATGGGGAGGAAAAGAAATGAGGATGGGAGAGCTCCCACTAACCGATATTGAGTGGCCATTGTTCTCTGAAGCAGCAGTGGGAGGAGAATGGGCAATACTGCAGTGTAAAGACTGAACTATGGGAATAGTTTTATTCTAGGACTTGGGAGGGAAGATTAATTCCCTCAACCTTGTGGAGATTCCCAGAGCCCAGAAACAACTCGGACATTAAGCATGAAGAAGCATTTGCCTCAGAGTCATGTTCATTTTCTTATTTACATTTGGATTGTGGCTGGATGTTGATGGGTTCATGGCAAGGGAGCACAAGGACCTTCCTCTCTTCCATGTATTTTCCAAAGGGACTGACACATTGTCCCTTTATTTCCCTTGGGTGTGCAAGCCACTCCAAAAGTGGCAGCAAGGTCCTGGCTCTGCCCAGCATTATCTTTCCTAAAAGTGGACTACCCGAACACTGGGAAGCTTGGGCATCTATTGGTAATGTGCTTTCCCCAAAGTGGTGCACAGTTTAACTACCACAATCTGGCTCTTAAGTATTTTATCTCATAATGCTCATTAATACAAGTGTCAAGATAGCTAATTTGGGAACCCCTACTTTGCCATTGTCTCTCAAATTCTCTTAACTATGATGACGCCTGCTGTGACTGAGATAGTAGGAATTGTAAGTGCCAGTTTGACCCTGTCTAGCCTGCATGAAACACTGTATATCAACATACCAGTAGCTAGCAAACTACAGCGTGGGTGTATGTTGTGCAGTCCCTGCCAGCTCTGCTCAGCCACAATCCACAAATATCAGGATTTGTTCATTTATCACCTCTTATGCATCCTTTCAGAACTTGTTCTCTGTATGTTTTTAAACACAAAACGGGAAGGTTCAACGGGAAAAGTGCTTGCTTAATTGACGCAGGAATTGATCTTAATCCTCCCTAGCTCCGTAGGATTTATTTTGGTCAGAGGAAAAAAAAAAAGGCAGTACAGTACTGAAAACATTTCGACAAATAAAGTGAGTCATTGGGGAAATGTATTAAGTTAATTAGCAACCCATGTAATAGTAGATGGAAGCTTTGCTTTCATGCAGCACAGTACTGATTAAAGAAAGAGACATTCCTTATCTGAATCTTAATCTGCATCCTATTGGAGAGAAAATATCAGAGTTCATTTTGTTAGCTGACAATTTACAATCGTTGTGTTTTTAATTCCAAATATGGCTAGAGTGAGTTCTTACCCTATGAATACTGATGGGAAGACAGCACGGCCATACTTATAAATTAAACCCCCATATACTCTACAGAGATTGCTGGATATATATCACCTTCAGTGGGGGCACAATTTTATTATTTATTGAAGTTGCTCCTCTTGTGCAGCTGTTAATCATTTCTTGGGAAAAAATGAATGGCGCCCTTAACTCCCACCAGGTGCTTGATCTTGCAAATTTTCTATCCTCGTTAACATTAGGTCATCAAGCCAGCTCTACCTTACATTTCATTACAAGTTAGTTTTTTCTTGATCTTTTACATGGATGGTCTTCATAGTCCTAGATGCCACAATATGGCATGGCAACAGTATCATTAATGGCAACATTTAAACACCAAGCAAGAGAATTTTGTCTGAGACAGATAAGTTTGTGTTTGGAGAGGACCTCCAAGAAATTTTGAAATCCAAGCCTTAATTTTCTATATCTTAAAATATATTAGGCCACATGAAAACAAAGGTTCATGTGTATTTCATTGTAACACTGGTATTATATTAAAAAAACTACACAGTATCTAATATAATAAGATTTCCCTTCTGTGTGTCCTCTTTTTCCTCTCTTTCCATTTCTTTTCTCCTTTGGCTTTCTAAAGTATCTCTCTCTCTCTTTCTTTTCTTCCACCTTTCACGTCTTTTCCTACAGTATTTCCCCCACCCATAATGTTTATTAAAATTTACAAACTTATACCATGCCAACCAAAAAAACCCCAAACAGTTTTGTTTCATCTTTTACACTTCAGGACATTTCTGTGATTCGTTATTGTATCTCTCATACAGTATTTGATATTACATTCATCACTTTCCTGTGGAAAACATCTCCCTCCTTTGGCGTTCCATATTTCCCCCCTGCTTTATTATCTCTCATCTCCTCATCCTCCCTCTCTCTCCTTCATGCCTCAGTACCTTTTGAGGTTTATCTTTCAGAATCCTGAATGAGATTGCACAAAACATGACAGAAGAGGTTCAAGTTAACTTCAAAGGATGATGTAAGTTGGAAGAGGACCCTTTGAATATATACAGCAGGGGTCGGCAACCTTTCAGAAGTGGTGTGCCGAGTCTTCATTTATTCACTCTAATTTAAGGTTTCGCGTGCCAGAAATACATTTTAATGTTTTAGAAGGTCTCTTTCTATAAGTCTATAATATATAACTAAACTATTGTTGTATATAAAGTAAACAAGGTTTTTTTAAATGTTTAAGAAGCTTCATTTAAATTAAAATGCAGAGCCCCCCGGACCGGTGGCCAGGACCCGGGCAGTGTGAGTGCCACTGAAAATCAGCTCACGTGCCGCCTTTGGCACGCGTGCCATAGGTTGCCTACCCCAGATATACAGAATACAATAGCACTGATATGAAGCATACTTTCAATATAACAATGATGCTTTGCTCTTATATATCATTTATAATCTCAAACTGCTATACAAAAAATAAATAAAGCTTCACAAGATTCTGGATGAGGCAGGTGAGTAGTGTACTGGGGTGAATTTCACCCAGTTCTTGTAAGGCTAACATTTCCAAACTTGGGTTCCTAAAGGAAGATGAGTAAATTCATATTTAGTAGCCTACATAAAATTGGCCTGATTTTCAGAGGCGTGGAGCACCCACAGTTCCTGTAGACTTTAACAGGAGCTGCTGGTACTCAACATCTGTGAAAATCAGGCAAATTTTATTTAAGTGACTAAATTTAAACATCCAAATTGGAAAATTTTGTCATTGGTGGTTTACCCAAAGTCACATGGAAGGTCTGGAAGAGCATATAATTCTACCCAGACCTCCTGGCTCTTAGTCCTGAGAAAATCTTTCTTCCATTAATCCCTAGCTGTGCCTCCATCCCAACTTTATCCCATGATGTCTTATCATTTTGTAAAGTGTTTGCAAATTATTGCATCTGGTAGCTCAATGTCCCAGAGAAAAAAGGTTACTCACCCTGTGCAGTAACTGAGGTTCTTTGAGATGTGTGTCCCTATTTGTGCTCCACTGTAAATGGGTGTGGCACCGCCCCCTGCACCTGGAATCGGAGATCTTCATTAGCAGTGCCCATTGGACCGCACATACGCACCTCCTTGTCTCGAACCCCCGAGTTCCTTCTCTATCACAGAGCTTATCTTTCAGCTCCGAAGCAGAGGGGAAGAGGGCAGGTAGGGGAGCACCCATAGGGACACAGATCTCAAAGGACCTCAGTGACTGCACAGGGTGAGTAACCTTCTCTTCTTCTTCTTCGAGTGATGTCCCTATGGGTGCTCCATTGTAGGGGACTATAAAGCGGTGCCCCTAGTTGGAAGGCTAGGGCTTTGGAACGGCATTTAATGCAGATGATAGGACAGTGTGTCCTAGCAGAGTACCTGATGCTGTAATGAGTAATGGCGTAGTGGCGGCTAAAAGTGTCCAAGGATGTCCATGTGGATGCTTTGCAAATGTCAGCAATCAGGAAATTGTAGAGAAAGGGGCAATCAAGGTGGAGAGAGAGCGGGTGGAATGTGCTTGAGTTCCAGGAGGAGATTGTTGATTATGCAGTTTGTAGGACAGGTGTTTACACTGCGAGATCCACTTGGAAAGGTGTTGATTAGAAATGGCCACGTCTTTCGATCTTTTGGCCGTTGATAGGAATAAGTTTGGCGATCATCTGAAAGGTTTAGTTCTGTCCAGGTAGAACGCTAATTCTTGTCTGACGTCCAGGTGTATAATGCTGCCTCTTGCTGGTTACAGTGTGGCTTTGGAAAGAAGCAGGGAAGGTGGATAGGTTGTTTGCGATGGAAAGAGGATGGTACCTTGGGTAAAAATGTAAGGTGTGGATGTAACATAACCTTGCCTTTATGAAAAATCTTGTATGGGAAGTATGCCATGAGTGATCCAATGTGCCCAACCCGATGGGCAAAGGTGATAGCCATGAAAAAAGCATTTCTTGTTGCTAAGTGAACATAAGAGCACATTACCATTGGTTCCAACAGTGGTCTAGTAAGAGAATGTAGGACAAGGCCGGGGTCCCATGCTGGGGTGGAATCCCGTTTGTGAAGGTAAAGATTTTGGAGGCCTTTCAGGAAGCTTTTCATGAGCAGGTGGGTGAACATGGAGTGGCCATCTATCATANATCTTGGGGTGAAAGGCTGTGATGGCTACCAAGTGCACATGAATGAAGCTGATGGATAACCATGATCTTTTAAGGTGTAAAATATAGTTCAGGATGAGCAGTAACGGAGCACGCATTGCGTTAACATGATTGCAGGCACACCAGGATTGGAATCTAGTCCATTTGTGGAGGTAAGTGCATCTAGTTGTATCACGTCTGCTATTCAAGAATAGTTGTTTAACTGCCTCCGAACAAGTCATCTCTGAATCCCAGAACCATGGAGGAGCCATGCCTTCAGGTGGAGTAGCTGTGGATTGGGATGGAGTATTCAACCCACATCCTGTGAAAGGAGTCATGGAGTTGGTCACAGAGTGATTGGAGGGCATACCATCATGCTAATAAGGTAAGTATACCAGATCTGTCATGGCCATATTGGAGTTAAAAAAAAGAGGACTCAGGCTCTGTCCTCTTGGATCTTGTGGAGTACTCTGAACAAAAGGGGAAAGGGAGGAAAGGCATAGAGCAGTGGTGCATCCCATGTGAGGAGGAATGCATCTCCCAGGAATCTGAGTCCTAGGCTTGCTCTCAAGCAAAATTGAGGACATTGGGCATTCTCTGCTGTGGCAAAGAGATCTATGGTGGGGAAGGGCTCCAGTATCCAACTCCCACTCGTGATCTTGGGAGAATCTCCTGCTCAATGAGTCCGCTGTAGTGTTCTGGTATCTAGGGAGGTGTGTGGCTGAGATGGTGATGTCTTGCTAGATACATCAGTTTAATAATTTATTGCTTCTGAGCATAATGGGACCTCTCACCACCTTGCCTGTTGATGTAGAGCATGCAGGCAATATTGTCCATCATGACTCCGATGTGTGACCAATGATAGAAAATGTTGGCAGGCATTGCAGACCACTCATAACTCTAGGAGATTGATGTGTAGGGTGGATTCAGTTACGGACCTACCCTGCACTGCATGGGTCTGAAGGTGCACTCACCAACTGATTAAGAAGGCATCGGTTGTTAGTGGTTAGTTGATGGTGCTGGTTGAGGGAAAGGAACCCCAAAAGAAATGTTTTTGGGTTGTGTCCACCAGAGTAACGAGTCTTTGACCTTGATAGGCATGAGGAGTTTGTAAAGGCTGTGTCTGTGAGATACATGTACATAGCTACGCCTAGAGACACTGCATGTGCAACCATGCGTACTTTACTATGAACGTGGCCGAGCAGCTGGAGACCCGTCTGTCTGAGATCTGGGGACAGGTTCTCACCATGGATACGAGATTGACTATTGCTGAAAATCTGTGAGCTGTGAGGAAGGCTCTGGCTTGTATGGCGTCCAGTTGTGCCCTGATAAATTCCAGGTGTTGCACTGGTATCAGGGTAGATTTTTCCAGGTTCAAGAAGAGGGCCGTTGTGGTTCGTACGGCGTGAAGGGCATCTGGTTCAGATGGTGCCTTGAGGAGACAGTCTAAGTATGGAAATATGACGATGCCCTCTTTCCGTAGGTAGGCAGCCACTACCATGAGGGCTTTGGAGAACACTTGAGGAGCTGTAGCGAGTCTGAAGGGCAGTACTTTGTATTGATAGTGATTGGTCCCCATGATGAATTGGAGGAACCGTCTGTGGGCAGGGTGTATTGTCATGTGAAAATACATGTATTGGAGGTCGAGGACCGAGAACCAGTACCCCTGTTCCAGTGCTGGGATAATGGTGGACAGGATAACCATCTTGAAGCGTTGCAGTTTGATGAACTTGTTGAGGTTTTAAAGGTCTAGGATTGGTCTCCACCCACCAGATTTCTTTTGGATCAGAAAATAATGGGAGTAAAAACCCTTCCCTCTGTGCTGGGCTCGGACCGATTCTATGGCTCCCAGTTGCAGAAGGTGGTTTATTTCTTCTCATAGAATGTGTTCGTGAGAAGGATCCCTGAAGAGGGATGGGGGTGGGGGAGGACGGTTGGGAGGACAGATAGGAATGGGATGAAGTATCCTTCCTTGATGATCTCTAGAACCCACTTGTCTGAGGCAATTAGTCACCATGATGGAAAGAAAGGGGCTAAATGGTCACCAAACTGGTGGGATGTTGGAGATGGTTGTTGTGACTGGAACAGGGGGAGGCTTCTCGGGGCCTCAACCACACCTTCAAAATTGTTGTTTGGCCAAAAGGTGTGAGAGAGGTAGCCCCTTGAGGAATTGTATGTCTGCTTTTGGTAGGGGGCTTCTGTCAGTGGTGTTGTGTGTGTTGTACTGTCACTGAGGAGTGAACAGCGGTGATCAGGATCGTGGGGGAGGTTGGTATTTCCCTGGTCATCTCTTCGGTGCTGGCGTATAAATGCCCAGAATGCTGAGAGTTGTTTGAGAGTCCTTCAGGGAGTGCAGGGACTCATCCATGCACTCTGTGAATAATTTGGAGCCCTCAGAGGGTAGGTCCTCAATGGTGCTTTGTACCTCCTTAGGGAGGCCAGAGAGGTGCAGCCATGACGCCCGTCTCATGACTATGGCAGTCACTATGGAACAGGCAACAGTATCTGTGGAATCCAAGGAGGCTTGTAAAGCTGTATGGGCCAAGAGATGTCCTTTGGATATAAGTGCCTGGAGCTGCTCCTTCTTGTCATCAGGAAGGTCTTGGCACAGTTCCTGTATTTTGGAATAATTGACATAATTATATTTGGCCAGGAGAGCCTCATAGTTGGAGATGTGGAATTGGAGCATAATGGATGAATACGTCTTGCAGCCAAATAGATCCATTTGCTTCTAATCCCTGTTAAAAAGGGTAGATCTAGGTTGGTATGGGTGTCCCTTTTTGTGCATGGCATTGACAACTAAGGAATTTGGAGTGGGGTGAGAAAAAAGAAATTGCATGTCCATAGTGGGGATATAATATTTTTTGTTTCCCTGCTTGCAGGTCGGTGGGATGGACACTGGGGACTGCCAGAGCACCATGGCCATGTCAAGAAGGGCCTTTTTGACAGGGAGGGGTATTTTGGAGAATGAGTGCAGGATGTTGAGCAGTTTATACTGTTGTTCTTTCACTTCCTCCAATGGAATCTTAAGGGAGTCTGCTATCCTGTGAAACAGCTCCTGGAAGTGTTTAAAGCCATGGGATAACATAGGGGGCAGAGGCATGATAGCCTCATTCGGGGAAGAAAAGGAGAAATGGAGTGGCAGTGTAACCTCCCCCTCCAGTTCTTCTTCCTCATCCACTATCAGGAATGGCTTGGTCTCTGGTGGTAGAGAAATGGATGGGGATGGTGAACATGTAGGCCTCCAGCTTTGCTATATGGGAGGCTTCCCGAACTGCAATCTGTGCATGGCCCGTGGATCCCATTATGGCCAATAGGGAGGGAATGGTATGTGGCGTTGCATCCATGGTAGGCCATACCAGGGCCCTGGGTCTGTTGGGGCTCGTGGATATTGAGGATATATAGATGATGTGCTTTGTGCCTGTCCTGAATATAAGGGGGGAGGCGGGGTAGTCCTCTTCCTCTTCCTTTATGCTGGGGAAGCGTGGTGCCATCCTCAGAGGGGAAAGGGAACAGTGCTGTGACTCTGGAGAAGAGGACGGAGGTGGAGGGAGCTCATGCCTGAGTAGTGGTGACTCAGGCAGGTCAGATACAAGCAGGTCCTTGGGGTATCTGAAGTTCTGGGGAGTAGGAAGGAGCACCATCAGCACTGGTGGATGCACTGGTGCCGAGGGAGAGGTGCATTCTCTTGAGCAGCCAGCAGATGGAGTTGATGACTTGCTCGGTGCTGAGGATGTAGTTGGTGCCAGAGAGCGCAGCAACGCTGAAAGCTTGGCTGGTGCTGCATGTTTTGTCAGCACCAAAAGGGATGTTGGCACTGATAGAGCTGCCAGTGCTGGTGGTTTCGTCAATGCCGTGGCGCCCAAAGTTGACTTGGTTGCGGCGGTCCGCATCAGTTTTGAAGGTCTTGCATTACAGTCTCTGGTCCTGAGAGATGGTGCCGAAACCTGCAGGTCCACCCGTTTAGGGTCTTTAGACCTATGTTTAGCTCCGGTACTGGAGGTACTCAGACAGTCCCTGAAGGTATGTCTCATCCCCGAAGATGTTGAGGCTAGTGACCTCACAGAGTACAGTGTTCTGGCGGGTGGTGCCTCAGAAGGCGATGAGGGAGCCCGTTTCTTCCCATCAGCATGGGAAAGAGAAGATTTCCTCTTAGAAGAATGCAGTGAATGGGGGTTGGTAGACGACCTAGTGGAGTGTGAGAGTCACGTGGGGGAAGTGTCTGGGCCAGGGTCCAATGCTGGATGCAATGATCTCTGTCCAGGAGGATAAGTTGCAGCTGAATGTCCCACTCTTTTCTGGCCCTGGCAGTCAGGTTGTGGGAATGGGTGCACTGCTGCAGGATGTGTCCCTCTCCCAGGCAGCAGATGCACTGTAGGTGATCGTCGCTTACTGGAAAGGCCTCCCGGCAGGAAATGCATCCCTTAAACCTAGGAGACCCAGGCATAAGGGTAAGGGAGAAAGCTTCCCAGTCAGGAAGGGTGGGAAGCGGGAAAATGAAATCCTAAACTATGAACTAATGGGGAGGGCAAGAGGAAGGAAAACAATTTATTTTTTAAGGGAAAGGATAATCAAGGAAAGAAGTAACTACTAAACTATACTAAAACTAATAGGTAAGGCAATATCTAACAGCTGAAAGGATAGGTGGGCTCTGCTGCGGATTCCGTCCCCGACCAAAGGCGGTTAAGAAGGAACCAGGGGACGGTTGGACCGCACAGTGCTATATATACCCATGCTGCTCACGGTGCGAGATGGGGAGGTGCACATGTGCAATCCAATGGACACCGCTAATGAAGAGCTCTAATCCCAGGCACAGTAGGCGCTGCTGCACCCACCTACAGTGGAGTACCCATAGGGACATCACGCGAAGAAGAATAACTGATTACAGCATGCAGCAGGTGTTTCATACAATGGGCCTGTTATATACTCCATTTCAAATAGTAGTATTACAGAGGTATAATTATAATAATTAGTTCTTTGAAGTAACATAACTGAGGCCACTGTGGAAATGTATGTATCTGTGCATATATCCAGCCTACAGATATCACATAAATGCTCAGTTGCATGTGCGTGTGTACAGCAAACTCCTTCTACAGTGCTGATTTGGACCAGTGTGTCATTCCAACTGTATTTTTTGATAGATGTTCATAGTCTCAAAAATGTGACTCAAAGGAGTATCTCCATTTTACAGATGAGGTAACTGAGGCACAGAAGAGTGAAGTGATTTGCCCAAACTGACATAATAAGTCATTAGACAGACGAGGTGGGTGAAGTTAAAATATCTTTTATCAGACCAACTTCTGTTGGTGAGAGAGACAAGCTTTTGAGACACAGAGCTCTTCTTCAGGTTTGGGAAAGGTACTCCAAGGGTTACAGCTAAATGTAAGGTGAAACAGACTGTTTAGCATAAGTAGTTAGCACATATTCTAAGGCAGAGGTTTTCAAAGGGGGTGTGGGGTGTGGGGGGGCATGGAATGTACTTTGTGTAATGGCCCATCCACTCCCAGTCTTTATTCAAGCCTAATTTAACAGTGTCCAATTTGCAAATTAATTTCCATTCAGCAGGCTCTCGTTGGAGTCTGTTTTTGAAGTTTTTTTATTGTAATATTGTGACTTTTAGGTCTGTAATCGAGTGACCAGGGAGGTTGAAATGTTCTCCAACTGGTTTTTGAATGTTATAATTCTTGATGTCTGATTTGTGTCCATTTATTCTTTTACATAGAGACTGTCCGGTTTGGCCAATGTACATGGCAGAGAGGCATTGCTGGCACATGATGGCATATATCACATTGGTAGATGTGCAGGTGAACGAGCCTCTGATAGTGTGGCTGATGTGATTAGGTCCTATGATGGTATCCCCTGAATAGATATGTGGACAGAGTTGGCAACGGGCTTTGTTGCAAGGATAGGTTCCTGGGTTAGTGTTTTTGTTGTGTGGTGTGTGGTTGCTGGTGAGTATTTGCTTCAGGTTTGGGGGCTGTCTGTAAGCAAGGACTGGCCTGTCTCCCAATATCAGACCTAAAAGTCGGAATATTACAACAAAAAAATTCAAAAACAGACTCCAACGAGAGACTGCTGAATTGGAATTAATTTGCAAATTGGACACTATTAAATTAGGCTTGAATAAAGACTGGGAGTAGATGGGCCATTACACAAAGTAAAACTATTTCCCCATGCTTCCCCCCCTCCCCCACCCAGTTCCTCACATCTTCTTGTCAATTGCTGGAAATGGGCCATTTTCATTACCACTACACAAACAGTTCTTTTTCTCTCCTGCTGATAATAGCTCACCTTAACTGATCACTCTCCTTATAGTGTATATGATAACACCCATTGTTTCATGTTCTCTGTGTATATATATATATATACACACACACACACACATCTTCCTACTGTATTTTCCACTGCATGCATCCGATGAAGTGGGCTGTAGCCCACGAAAGCTTATGCTCAAATAAATTTGTTAGTCTCTAAGGTGCCACAAGTACTCCTGTTCTTTTTACTGTTCTAAGGGACCATTTAAAGTAGAGTGGCCTGTTAATATCTCTACAAAAGGACAAAAAGAAGGCCTTAGTGTGTTACAGATTGTTGTAATAAACTATAAATCCATCTTGAATGGTCCCTTACAATATGTGCTAACTACTTATGCTAAACAATCTGTTCCACCTTGCATTTAGCTGTGACAGTCAAATACCTCTCCCAGAAGAGCTCCATGTGGCTCAAAAGTTTGTCTCTCTCACCAACAGAAGTTGGTCCAATAAAAGATACTACCTCACCCACCTTGTCTCTCTAATATCCTGGGACCAACACAGCTATAACTACACCGCATACAACATAAAGATGAGTCATTGGTAGTATCAAAATAGAATCCAGGACTGATTCACTCCGATGCTTGGTCTGCTGGATTATACTGGCTCTCAACAAGAGAGCTGTACGAAAATGAATAAAGATTGAGGGGAGGTAATAGAGACGAGACAGAGAAGAGGGAAAGAGCAGTGATTGGTTGATTTACCTTTGATGTCATAATCTCAGGAGGATGGATGTCAGAATCCCATCATTGAACAAAGAGCTGTGTGAGCACAGCTAAGGAGGAGGAGGAATGGAGTAGGGGACAGGAGGGAGATGTGCCTCTGAGGTCATAATCCTACTACTCAACAATGAGCTTTTCATAGGGTTATAACAGAGGGAAGGAAGAAAGCAGAAGCAGGAGTAATCTGAATGGGGAAAGGCGTATAGTGGATCAGCAGGATACGCACCTAGGAATCAGGGAGTCTGTGTCTAAACTCCACCTTGGAATGCCCTTGCAAAACAACAAAGGGAAGAGAGGACCCATGCAGTGTAAATACAGTAGGCTTCAGGGGAGTGAGGGTCAGGATAAAGCAGTTAAGCCTTGCAATTCCTTGCCTGGTCCCTCTTTATCTACATATGTTGATGTGGAAAAAGCAGTCAGAATCTTGCCCTTTTTACTATAAATTTACTTTCTAATTAGACCAATGGTAGCCTTCATATAAGTAAAATACATCTTGCTGTAAAAATATATTTAAAAAAAAAACCCTTGTGGAAAATTGAATATCTAAAAAAAATAGTTCAAGATATTGACTTATTAACCTTTAAGATAACTAGCCTATTTAGTCTGTTACAATGAGGGTTTTATTTGATATTGTGAATAATTAAAAATAACAATTAGAAAAAGCTCTAAGTGATTTGTCAGCTACATAGATATACCTGGATTGATAGCCAAGCTGGAGTACTTGTTTTTTCTGGCAGGAATATTTTGTAAAGATTTAAGCACTGAAGAGTAGCCAGTGTGTTTGGAATGTTAGCATTCCCAGGCAATACGGAGCAGGATACTATTACAAACCTCTCAGAGGCAGCAAGAAATATCTTACTGGCAATGGATAAATCAAAACTGTACTCGGGCCACTTTCCAGCTTCAGGAAAATATGGGACAGTGAGACCAGCTTGTTTGATGAATGATTGGATTATGCCTTTAAACTTTGCCAGGATTTACTTGTGGTTATTATGACACTTGCTGTATTTTTATTTATGTTTCCTCTATTTGGAACATTGATAATTCAGAACCAAAAAGTTACAAAAAAAAAAAATTCATGTGAAGCCCAGTCGTCCTACAACAATAAATCCTCATTTAGCAATCCTTGGAGAATGAGTGTATCAAGAAAGTTAGATATCTTTTCACAGCAAGAGTTAAAATTAAAATTAAAACAAAATCGTAAGGGTCTATCACAGACTATGTATAATAAATTAGGGTTCTATGCATCTATTTTTCATATAGAGCCGTTAAGCGATTTTTTATTTAAGTGTATTCAGCATTTGTATTATAGCAAAAAAGGAAAAAAGAAAATAACCAATTTCAACTGTGTCCTACCTGATATAGAGGGAATCTCAAAGTTGCCAATGATCTAAAAGTCAGGACCGCCCAGAGGATTCAGGGGGCCTGGGGCAAAGCGGGGGAGCTGCATCGCTTGTACTCACCCAGCTGCGGTGCGGGTCTTCAGCGGCATTTCGGTGGCGGGGGGCCCTTCAGTCGCTCCGCCTCTTCGGCAGCACTGAAGGGCCCCCCGCCGCCGAAATGCCGCTGAAGACCCGGACCGCCGCCCGGGGCCTTAGGGAAATTGCCCCACTTGCCCCCCCCCTCTGGGCGGCCCTGCTAAAAGTCAAGCCTTTGTAGACCTATTCTTTGTTGTTTTCCTACAGATCTATAGTTGTTGCATTTGAATGAGCATATATTTTAAGGTTTTATCAGGTATATATTTTTTTTATCTCTTACCATTTTTACCACCTGAAACTTTTCTGGTAAGTTTCCAACAATCTAATTATGATTGCAATATAATAAACTCCATTGGAGTAATAGTTTTTTTTTTAAACGTAAAAGAAGGAAAGGGCCACTGGATGTGGGATCATCAAATAAGGGGATGCTTTCAAATTTGCATTCCTTAATAAAATATTGACTTCAGTACAGCTTATGACGTCTCTTCTGGCCTGATGCATGAGCTATGAAATTAATTTGTATTGATGAACCAGGTAAAGCCCACAACATATTGGCTTATTGGTCTCAGATCTATCCAATTTAATTTATTTGCAATTCTAAAGTGTCTACTGCAGTAGTAGTGGCTGGGCCCTGTACATGGATTATTTTTAAAAGAAACTGTCCAACTGTCAGTCCTGCACCCTACTCTTGTTTAATTGTGAGCTGTTTGTTTTGAGTGTGGTCCAGTTTATCTAATGCTACAGTTCTTCAGGAACACCATGGTGAAGGGTGATTTTTACAGTATTACCTCAGAATATTAAATAACTCTTCCTGTACTCTCCTTTAGGTGATCCAGAGCCTTGGGCCTGCTGTTAAGAATGCTGATCAGAGACTCCTTCTAATATGTGCTTGGACTCTGTTATACATAGGGCTTGTTTTCACTGCAGAGTTAATCCGGGGTCTTACACAGATGTTGTCCCTAAACTGTCTGGTCTGATGTGGTGGTACTTTACATCAAGGCTAGGTGGCCTACCCTATAGGCTAAACTTCAAGCGCTGCTAATATGTGAGTTGGTAACCGTCCCACTTTGCAGTGAGAACACAGGTTAAACCACTCAATGCCTTCCCACAATTTCTCCTGTGTGCCCAGAAGGACAGACAAGTTCTCTCACAGTTCTCTGAAAGAGAATCATACAACAGCTCAGTTTACTGCAGTGGCAAGAACCATGGAATATGACCCCACAAGTCCTAACGACATACACCAGTAAGTGCAGAGCCAGTAACTCCAGTATGGCTTTGCAACATGGCTGCTTGCACCCAAGCTAGGCTAACCCCGGTGTTCCTGGGTTAGCTCTACAGTAATGACATACACTTGATTGTAAAGAACCCCTTGAAAATATGAACCGAGTATATTGGATGCAACAGTGTCTGAATTTGCAGAGAGCCTGAAACAGTAGCTGAGGGCTGAGAACAGCCTAGTTCTTTTCAATTGGTGCTTCAGTTGCCAGTAGTGATACTTTAAATGTCAACACTTATCTATTTCAGTGCTCATCAAAGCATATAAGACAGAAGAGAAGGTACCAAGAAAATCTATACAATCTACTGAGTGACAGCTCATTTTGGGTAGGCCTTTAAAAACATCACACTAGTGTTTTTTATATTCCTGTAGGAGAGTTCCATTTCCCAAATTTTGAGAAGCCTTGCCTTATCACTTTAAGGGCTTTGTAAATTGGTTCCAGAGCTTGAAATGGATGTGGTAGCGAATAGGAAGCAAGTGCAGTTTGAAGTTTTTGCCTCATCTTCACTCTTTAGCTTGTCCTTTTTAGGAGATTTTGATATTATTTGCTTCAATACATAATCTCTAGTCTTCACAATATTTCACTTTCAGAGTTTTTAATCTAGTCAATANCATGAATGTGGTAGTGAATAGGAAGCAAGTGCAGTTTGAAGTTTTTGCCTCATCTTCACTCGTTAGCTTGTCCTTTTTAGGAGATTTTGGTATTATTTGCCTCAATACATAATCTCTAGTCTTCACAATATTTCACTTTCAGAGTTTTTAATCTAGTCAATATGAATATGAAGCCAAACCCTGAAGTCCACTGGTAGCATGCCATTGAAGTCAACTGGAGTTTTGCCTGATTAAGGACATCAGGATTTGGCCCATCTTAAGTGCCTGAAAATACTGATACCTAAAGAGCTCTATGTAGCTCAAAAACGTGTATTCCACCAACAGAAGTTGGTCCAGTAAAAGATATTACCTCATTGACCTTGTCCTTCTGAAAATATTGCAGTCAGATAGAAATAGAAATAATAACTGTGCATTTAGTGGCAAGTTCTATCCTCTCCTGAAGCAGAACTGGATACTCCTGGAGGGAACTCTGCACTACCGTGCATGCACAAAATTCATGTCTCCCACAGATTTTTTTTCCTCCACAGAATATAGATTCTGCTGGAGAGGTGCTGCAAGTGCACCTTTCGCCCACCAGGGGCTACTGTGGCACCAGAAGAGAGGACAGACAGCCGGCAGAGAGGGAGGGAGAGAGGCTGCATTCCTCACAGTAGGGCCAGGTGAGGAGGCATGGGACAGATGGAGCAGGGTACACAGGGATGCTGAGGGGTCACAGACTGAGGTTCAGAAGGGCTAGTGGGTGTGGGACAGACTGGGACATGGGTTAGGAGCTAGTGGAGTGACAGCATTGAGCCAGGAGCTGAATGGGAGAGGGGCTTCGGGGCCACATGGAGAGAGGGGCTAGGGTGCAGGGCCACACATGGACAGGGGGGAGGAGGGGTGTAGGACCACATGGGGATGGGAGGGAGGAGAGGTGCAGGACCACACAGGGACAGTGGGTTCAGGGACACACAAGGACAGGGGCAGATGTGTCTAACTGAATGGGAGATGCTAGGGGTATGCATGGGGGGGAGGGGACTACCCAACTCCCTAACAATCCCCCCCCCCAAAAAAACCCTGTTCCATACTTCTCCCACCCACACCCAACAACCTTCCAGGTTCACTCCCAGGCTCCATCCCTCTCCCTTAGCTCCTCCATTACCCCTGACTCCCCCAAGTGTTTGCACAGCTTCTGAGTGGGGCAGGAAATATGGTTCTGTATTGTACTTTAAATGAATTACCCAAAGTTCTGTATTAATATGCCTAGTAAGGAATCTATTTGTCAAAAAATCATTTCCTGAACCTTTTTTTTGTCTCTATTGTTACAGACACACTTACTGACAGGTATTTTGAAATAAATACCAAACAAATTGAAACTGACAGGATTATATTGTGTTATTTTGATAAATAAAATATGCAGAATTTTAAAATATTGTGTGTAGAATTTTTAAATGTTTGGCATAGAATTTTTAATTTTTTGATTCAGAATTCTCCCCTGAGTAACTGGTGTAGTTTCACTGTACATGAAAGATGGGGAGCAGGATTTGGAAAGGGTGCACAGGCTGCACGTAGTGCCTTCACGCTGGAAGGCCCAATTCTGAGGAACTCCTACATAAAACTCATGAAAGGGGATAGAAATTGCTAGGTTAGGGCAAGGCTAGAGTATAAATATCTTGCAGTCTGTTAATCTCTAAAATTCTGCAAACAATAAAAGTATGAGACAAGTCATTTATAATTATATAAGCTACTAAAAAAATCTCTAAAAATGGTTTGTGATTTCTGTAAGAGTCTAATGCTGGAGGTTAAGGGAAAAAAATTCTCTCTGTAGAAAATAATCAGTTCCATATATTATACCTCAGTGAGCAATAAGAAAAAAAGAAATCAGAAGAACCTTTATTGTGCCAGATTATTTTTAACATAATGAATATTTAATATCTTGACTGGACTGTCATCAGGTGAAAACATTGAGAGATAATTGCAACTGGCAATCCTATCCAATAGGCTTTCAAATAGGTTAGAAAATAAAACTAATATGATGGTATGTAATATATGACTCAATAGTATGCAAAGACAGCATGCCAAGATGAATTCATTTGCATATGAATAAATTGACTAGCCCCCAGTTCCTACCATACTGAGGAGCTAAGGCTTTTGAAGCAATAAAAGATTTATTCCAGGGATAATCAATTGATAGATTGTAAAATAGAGTCTCCTTGTAATTGATCATTATAAAGCACTTGGAATTGTAGTTGTTTTTCAGCTAATAGGAATGCTTGATTAACTGAATAACCTATCTTTGATACCTACCTTGATCAACATATAATGATGAGGATGAGTGGCTGCATTCATCAAAAGGGCAAAAATGTCAGTTATGGTCAAACAAGCAGTGGTGAGACTGATGTTAACCTTACCAATTGCTAGCCTGTGTGTAGTCTCCCATTTCCAGAGAACGTATTTGAGTGGATGGTAACGGATCGATGCCAGTTACACTTCAAATCCACAGATTTCTTGGCTCCACAACAATCTTATTTCAAATCTGGGTATGGAAAAGAGATTGTAGTGAGGTACTTGGTTGATAAGTGAAGGAAAAGGTAAGGTGTGCATGTTGATATTTATTAGAGTCACACTGCGTCTGTGCCATTTATTTTGAATCATATACCAGACCTATGCAAAAACTATTCTCATGGTTAGGGTGCTATTGGATCTACCTTTACTCTTGAATTTCAAGATATTGGTGCCTTATGCTATAATTAGGCAAGCAAGTGATCCTGAAATAAAGCTGTTGCTTAAACAATTTTTTTTTTAAATCACTGGTCAGTTAAAGTAACTAATTTCAACTACTGTTTTCACTGAAACAATTTAAAACAAGTTAACCAAAACATTAGTGCGATCAAGTGATTTAAAAAACTTAATTGCAATTAATCACATGATTAAAAAAATTAATCATGCTTTTAAACAATAGAATACACTTTATTTAAATATTTTTGGATATTTTCTACATTTTCAAATATACTGATTTCAATTACAACACAGAATACAACATGTACAGTGCTCACTTTATATTATTTTTCACTTTATATTATTTATATATTTGCACTGTAAAAAAAATATAGTATTTTTCAATTCACCTAATACAAGTACTTTAGTGCAATATCTTTATCATGAAAGTTGAACTTACACAAGTAGAATTATGTACAAAAAATAACTGCACTCAAACATAAAACAATGTAAAACTGTAGAGCCTACAAGTCCACACAGTCCTACTTCTTGTTCAGCCAATCACTCAGACAAACTAGTTTGTTGACATTTGCAGGAGATAATGCTGCCCACTTCTTGTTTACAATGTCACCTGAAAGTAAGAACAGACGTTTGCATGGCACTGATGTAGCCAGCGTTGCAAGATATTTACGTGCCAGATGCACTAATGATTCATATATCCCTTCAGGCTTCAACCACCATTCCAGAGGACATGCATCCATGCTGATGATTGGTTCTGCTTGATAACGATCCAAGCGGTGTGGACCGATGCGTGTTCATTTTCATTATCTGAGTCAGATGCCACCAGCAGAAGGTTGATTTTCTTTTTTGGTCGTTTGGGTTCTGTAGCTTCCACATTGGAGTGTTGCTCTTTTAACTCTTCTGAAAGCATGTTCCACACCTCCTCCCTCTCAGATTTTGGAAGGCACTTCAGATTCTTAAACCTTGGGTCGAGTGCTGTAGCTATCTTTAGAAATCTCACATGGGTACGTTCTTTGTGTTTTGTCAAATCTGCAGTGAAAGTGTTCTTAAAATGAACAACATGTGCTAGGTCATCATCCGAGACTGCTATAGCATGAAATATATGGCAGAATGTGGGTGAAACAGAGCAGGAGACATACAATTCTCCCGCAAGGAGTTCACTCACAAATTTAGTTAACACATTTTTTTTTAAATGAGCATCATCAGCATGTCCTCTGGAATGGTGGCAGAAGCATGAAGGAGCATACAAATGTTTAGCATCTCTGGCACGTAAATACCTTGCAATGCCGGCTACAAAAGTTCCCTGCGAATGCCTGTTCTCAGGTTCAGGTGAAGTTGTAAATAATAAGGGGGCAGCATTATCTCCCATAAATGTAAACAAACTTGTTTGTCTGAGTGATTGGCTGAACAAGAAGTAGTACTGAGTGGACTTGTAGGCTCTAAAGTTTTACATTGTTTTGTTTTTTGAGTGCAGTTATGTAAGAAACAAACAAAATCTACATTTGTAAATTGCACTTTCATGATAAAGAGGTTGCACTACAGTACTTGTATGAGGTGAATTGAAAAATATTTCTTTTATCATTTTTACAGTGCAAATATTTGTAATAAAAAAATATAAAGTGAGCACTGCACACTTGGTATTCTGTGTTATTGAAATCAATATATTTGAAAAATGTAGAAAAACATCCAAAATATTTAATAAATTTCAATTGGTATTCTATTAACAGTGTGATTAAAAGTGCAATTAAATTAATCACAATTAATTTTTTAAAGTTAATTGCATGAGTTAACTGAGATTAATTAACAGCCCTACCAAACATACATAAGCTCACTCCTATTACATTAGCAGAGGTAAACAGTGTTATACAATTTCTCCCCTGTGGGAAATCTTCAGGACCTGGCAGTTGCTCTATAGACTTGTAGCAAAAATATAGTGCCCGGTTACCATGTTTACTATCCTTAAGGCTCTGAGAGATATATAGTTAGAGTTTTACTCTGTTTAACTGTGCAGCCTATATGTCTTTGCCACTAAACTTAAATAGGGCCAGTCACTGGTGGGGCAAAAACACGCGAGAGTGCACAATTACCCAATCAAAACAGATTTATATAGAACCAAAACTCTGGATCCAAACACCCCCAATTCCCTTGCAGGATCAAGGCCCTAATTAGTTTACTGTGTGCACATCATCATAATATCTAAGCACTTAGATTTCCAGCTACTCTAGAAACCTCTCTGCATTCACAATACTTTTTATTCAGGAGAAAACACAAGGCAAAATCATTCATTTTAAATTTGTGCAATATTCTTTAAATGTCAAAGAATCAGAATATAGCAAAATTAGCTCTATGCAATATCACAGGTTTTATATTTGTTAGTGGAAAAATAAATCAAACTTCAAACATTTTAAATGTCCTTAACTAAAAGTTAGTGAAGGGCTGTTAAAACATGCAATTTAGACACCTTTTAAAATAAATCTGATTAATTCACCATTTTAAAAATAACCACTTAAAACACAGAAGTTAATGAAACCTGAAGTTCATTTGTTGCTGATAGCTACTTTGAAGCTTGTGGAGAGATTCTGTATATAGAGTACGGTACTTCTGCTGACATCATTCTTTTTAGTTTCTCTCACTTTCCAGAGCCTAACCAGGGAGGGGAAGTACTTGGAAATGTTCTGGTGAAAATAATAGACTAAAGTCCTCCTGTTGGCATGGAGACAGGAATAAAGTGAATCCATTGCAATGGAAAATTTGTCAAAAAAGTTTATTTTCAGCATACTTTGGTGGGCGGCCTCGTTAAGCATTATAATCTGTTGTCTTCCATTAAAGCATCACAGCTTTCAGGGACATCATTTTCAGTCTGTGTACTTTACTTTTACTTCTATCATTTTTGTTCTAGTGGTAATCTAAAGCACAACTAATCTCTGAATAGAAGTTTTGAGTAATTTTATAACTCATCATGCTCACTACAAACCTAAAGGGTACGTCATGAATGCTGCGTTTGTCAACACAGAGCAGATTTACTCCCAACTGTTCTTTTTTGGTGGAAGATACCTGCTGCTTCCTTGAGGACTTTTTTTCTTTTCTTTTGAACGTTCCTAGCTTTGAGCAGGCTTTGCTCCCCCCACCCCCAATTATCTACATTGCTTTCTTCTGAGGTGACTCGTTACATTACTTTTGGCTGGAGACCCCTCCCCACAATTCTTAGACTAGTGTAAAAAATTGTTTTGCATAGGGCACCCTACCACATTTCTTATTTATGAAACATAATACACCTTAGACTGCATCCTGTGCAGTATGTGGTGTAATCAGTTGGAATTCATCACCCTGTTACTGCTAAATGATACTTGTCACCTGATAGAGCCTTGCAACCTGACCTGATTGGACCCAACAACCTGTATCATAGAATCATAGACGTTAAGGTCAGAAGGGACCATTGTGATCACCTAGTCCGACCTCCTGCACAACGCAGGCCACAGAACCTCACCCACTCACTCCTGTAACAAACCCCTAACCTGTATCTGTTCAGGTCAAGTGTGAAAACAACCAAACACTCTTGGACGTGGGTTGGGTCATCTCTGATCACCTCCTCCTGCCCATGGAGGTGCAGCAGCAGCTGTGTGCCCTGCTCCTGCCAGTTGCCGCCACCTTGCTAAACCCTGTGTGCCAACAAGTCACAGTGCCTCTACTCTGCAGCGTGCAGAGCTCAGTGAGATAGTGGTGCCTGGGGGAGCCGGCCAGGTGGAGGCGATTGAAGATGGATCACAGGCACAGGGCCTGGGAGCAGGAAGCCCTCACCAGGAGAAGCCCCACAGATAAGGTGGCAGCAGTACTGACACAGGTTGTGGGGAAAGCGTTGGGGTCAGCTCAGTTTTTAAAATGACTGGACACTCTCAGATAGGGTTTGGGTTAGCTGTGCTCGGGTCAGGCTGTGCTTTACATTGGGACCAACCAGACCTCTAATCCCTGATGCTCCTAAAAATACTCCTGAAGACCTTTTGAATGAAACAAAGCACATCAGTGTCAGGTATTTTCAAAACCATTTCCAAAAAATAGTAGAGGAGAATACTGCTTGGCTCTCCCTTTCTGACTTCCCATTACACAAGCTATATATGTTTGTTTGCAAAATGGTACAATCTCCCTCCACCTGGTTATGAATTTTTTAAATGGAAAAGCACATAAATAGATTCTCCAGGCCCTCACCCCTCTTCTCTGTGCTCAAACTAGGGTTGGGGAGATATCATAAATTAAGAGGTAGGAATTTTTGTGGAAGTCTCTTGTTAAAATGTTGGTAGCTCATCACTGGATTGAAAATCATTACCATGTAAGCCAATGGCCATGAGAGTCTATGTTAAATAAGTTGAAGGTCAGTTTTATAGTGGACTGAAGTCTACATTAAGAACAGGTAGCTAGCTGAAGTTGAACAGGGATTAAATGGATTTGAAGACTGAATTACCTTCTCATCCCATAGATAGTATCTGTCAGAGTTCAGGCACAATGATGCATTCCTTCCTCTCAGGAAAACTTCTACTGGTAAATTTAGTTTTAATCTTTCACTAGAGCACAGAACTGTTTTTCAAAAGCAATTGTAGTGACACTGAATGAACTCAGATTTAGTATCTGAACGTCAGTTTGGTCACTTCAGCTTTCCACTGGTGTTTTCCTTTGTAAATACGATGGCTCCACCCCGTAATAACTCCAGACTCTAAAGGT
Source organism: Platysternon megacephalum (assembly GCA_003942145.1). NCBI lineage: Eukaryota > Metazoa > Chordata > Testudines > Platysternidae > Platysternon > Platysternon megacephalum. Next base: position 361,163 of record QXTE01000171.1, read on the forward strand.
GACTGAATGATCATAAATGGTGGAGAGACACCATCTAGTGGTTTAATGTTTAATACTCATGTTCTTCAACGAGTGCAGTAGCCATTGTTCTGCATTTTATATTGATTGAGTAAAGGAAGAGAAGGGTGGCTCAGTATGTTTGGCCTTACAGGGGAGAGGGCATAGGGAGAGGCAAATATGCTTCTTTCCTTACTGGGTTTAGCAGGTTTTGGGATTGTGTGCATCTGATTTCTTATTACAAGCATATCAATACTTTTCAACTGTAATTGATGTCAGATGTATGTTAATGCAGATTCTATTCTTACATACTAGAACATTTTCCAACATGTGTTTCTACTATCAGTATACATGAAAATTGCTTTATTCCTCCTATAAGGCTTGGTAGGAGTGACACTCAGCATGTAATGGTCTAAAGGATTTTAGAAAAACCACAGAAATTAGAGACAGAATCGGTACTGGAACATCTATTCTATTCCCCAGCTAATACAGTTTCATCCCTTGAGGTACATTTAGTAGTGCTTTAAAAAAAAAAATCACAGAAAGTGATGTTCCTATACAAACATTCCTATTAAACATGGCTGGTTTCCTGATTAGAGAGAGACTAGTTGGATCCACTCCAGTCTAAGTACAGTTTGTTTTAGATGAAGAATCGAATTTGACACAATTATGTGTTCTTGAAAATCCTTGTAACAACTTTTAAGGAAAGTCCCATTGTGGTTAAAAAAACAACAACCCAAAAAGCATTGGGGTGTGAGATGGGCATGAATTATAATTGCTGCCAGGATAAAAGACTTTGTTGATCTGTGGCAGTAATATTGTAATCTATAGCACATTACCCTGTAAGTTGCCTCATTTATAAAGAAATCTGCAAACAATTCTTACTATAATGCAGGGCTGGGAGCATCACCCATTATGAAGGTAATTAAGACACTTTCCACTGTAAGACCCTGTTTTCAATTGCTTAAGTTTGCCAAACTTAAGCCCTTTGGGCTGAAATTTTCCATGCCAGGTTGTCTGCCTCAAGCTGACTTTTTTTTTTTAAATTCAGTCAAAATAGTTCAGATATTCCTGGGAAGGAGGCTAGGGAAAAATATATGGTTTTGCCTGTGCTAACAAATTCTGGAAAGATTTTTTTTTTTTTTTTTTTTTTTTTTTTTTTTTT